>JAQMIO010000010.1:120000-127500 GCA_028022725.1 Lycodopsis pacificus | reverse complement strand
CCATGTGCTCATTCAAGTCATCAAGGGGAATGTTGTCATGCAATCTCCCATGAAATTCAACCACGTTGTGAGAAGTTATGACTAGTTGAAGATGGGCCGTTTGGGTAATCACTTTCCATTCATTTTAACCTACAAAATGCCCCATTCAAATGTAGGTCAACTGTCCCTCTTCCCGCGCAGGCATGCTAAGTGCTAGAGAGTCCCATCCAACTTGAATGTGCCCCATTGGGGCCTGTCTACAACATATTAAAAAAGCAGGGCTCTGACATCTTCAGAAGTAAAAGTTGATCTGATCTGATCAACAATACGACAGGGTGTACAACTTAGGGACGTGCACCCCATGCTGAAGTCTGAGTTTGGTACAGGCAAAAATCAGTTCTAGATAATTAAGAGGGATTTTTTTCAGGTGAGCTTATTGTAGGCCAAGTCAACAATGTGTGTGAACAATCTGGGGGTTCTAGGACCCATATTGGAGAAATTATGGCCATTCTTGCATATGCCAAAAAATTAATTTATAAGGAACCAATTAAGCCCTTTGTGGCTGTTTTGGGGACCTTAACTTGCAGCTACGAGGCCCAGATTATAGGTGTGTCATGGTGACGAGCCCCTCTTTAAAGGAGAAAAGGAATCAAATCTCTACTTTGAATTAAAGTGTACATTTTGAGAGAAAAGGCCATGTCGGAACATAAGTGTCATCTGGGTAGAGAAATCCATAGTTCACTATGGGAAAAGTGTTTGGAATTTCCCCTTGATTTTCATACCACATGGTCATTGGCCAAAGGTCGACTGACCTTTCAATTTTCAGGGTCCTAGCCCATTGCTTTCTAGGGGTATTAACTGAACGTCTATTTAAGCCAAATAAATGCAAAATGCCATGAATCACTGTGGGAAAACTGCACGGAATTTCCCGTTGATATTCACACCATTTAATGTTGGGCCAACGGTTGACTTACTGTGAAATTTTCAGCCTCCTAGCCCATTGTTTTCTAGGTGTCTTTAGGCAGAATTGAGTCAAAAGGCTGTAATTTTTACGTGTACGTAATTTACCATAGCAGAAAGTGTACCATCTCAGAAAGTGTATGGAATTTCCGCTTGATTTTCATACCACATGGTCATCGGCCATAGCTCGACTGACATTTACATTTTCAGGGTCCTAGCCCATTGCTTTCTATGGGAATTTGGGCCGAGTTCGGTGAGAAATCCATAATTCACTATGGGAAAAGTGTTTGGAATTTCCCCTTGATTTTCATACCACATGGTCATTGGCCAAAGGTCGACTGACCTTTCAATTTTCAGGGTCCTAGCCCATTGCTTTCTGGGGTAATTAGGCCAAATGATTTTAAAATGAAGAAAAATGCCATATATTACTACGGGAAAAGTCTACCGAATTTCCCATTGATTTTCATACCACGTGGCTTGTGGCCAAGGGTCGACTGACTGTGAAAATGTCAGCGTGCTAGCCCATTGCTTTCTAGGGGTATTAACTGAACGTCTATTTAAGCCAAATAAATGCAAAATGCCATGAATCACTGTGGGAAAACTGCACAGAATTTCCCGTTGATATTCACACCATTTAATGTTGGGCCAACGGTTGACTTACTGTGAAATTTTCAGCCTCCTAGCCCATTGTTTTCTAGGTGTCTTTAGGCAGAATTGAGTCAAAAGGCTGTAATTTTTACGTGTACGTAATTTACCATAGCAGAAAGTGTACCATCTCAGAAAGTGTATGGAATTTCCGCTTGATTTTCATACCACATGGTCATCGGCCATAGCTCGACTGACATTTACATTTTCAGGGTCCTAGCCCATTGCTTTCTATGGGAATTTGGGCCGAGTTCGGTGAGAAATCCATAATTCACTATGGGAAAAGTGTTTGGAATTTCCCCTTGATTTTCATACCACATGGTCATTGGCCAAAGGTCGACTGACCTTTCAATTTCCAGGGTCCTAGCCCATTGCTTTCTGGGGTAATTAGGCCAAATAATTTTAAAATGAAGAAAAATGCCATATATATTGCCATATATATGCCCATTGTTTTCTAGGTGTCTTTAGGCAGAATTGAGTCAAAAAGTTATGAAATCAATACTTTCCATTCAAATGTAGTCGGAATGTCCCTTTTTGGAAAATGGGCCATTTGGGATTCATCAGAATCAAGGTCAGTTTTCACTCTTTGGGGTCGGCAGGAGATATTTTCCGGCCCCTAAAAACACGAATAAATGACATTTTTGATATATAATTGACAATTCTTGGACAAAATTGAACACTCTACTAGGATTGATTGGTTTTATAGCATTAGCACGTTGCTAACAGAAGATAGCTTTCCAGAGGGTCTGCAGGTTCTATTGCACCATTTTCCCATTCAAGTCATCAAGGGGAATGTTGTCATGCAATCTCCCATGAAATTCAACCACGTTGTGAGAAGTTATGACTAGTTGAAGGATGGGCCGTTTGGGTAATCACTTTCCATTCATTTTAACCTACAAAATGCCCCATTCAAATGTAGGTCAACTGTCCCTCTTCCCGCGCAGGCATGCTAAGTGCTAGAGAGTCCCATCCAACTTGAATGTGCCCCATTGGGGCCTGTCTACAACATATTAAAAAAGCAGGGCTCTGACATCTTCAGAAGTAAAAGTTGATCTGATCTGATCAACAATACGACAGGGTGTACAACTTAGGGACGTGCACCCCATGCTGAAGTCTGAGTTTGGTACAGGCAAAAATCAGTTCTAGATAATTAAGAGGGATTTTTTTCAGGTGACCTTATTGTAGGCCTAGTCAACAATGTGTGTGAACAATCTGGGGGTTCTAGGACCCATATTGGAGAAATTATGGCCATTCTTGCATATGCCAAAAAATTAATTTATAAGGAACCAATTAAGCCCTTTGTGGCTGTTTTGGGGACCTTAACTTGCAGCTACGAGGCCCAGATCATAGGTGTGTAATGGTGACGAGCCCATATTTGAAGGAGAAAAGGAATCAAATCTCTACTTTGAATTAAAGTGTACATTTTGAGAGAAAAGGCCATGTCGGAACATAAGTGTCATCTGGGTAGAGAAATCCATAGTTCACTATGGGAAAAGTGTTTGGAATTTCCCCTTGATTTTCATACCACATGGTCATTGGCCAAAGGTCGACTGACCTTTCAATTTCCATGGTCCTAGCCCATTGCTTTCTGGGGTAATTAGGCCAAATAATTTTAAAATGAAGAAAAATGCCATATATATTGCCATATATATGCCCATTGTTTTCTAGGTGTCTTTAGGCAGAATTGAGTCAAAAAGTTATGAAATCAATACTTTCCATTCAAATGTAGTCGGAATGTCCCTTTTTGGAAAATGGGCCATTTGGGATTCATCAGAATCAAGGTCAGTTTTCACTCTTTGGGGTCGGCAGGAGATATTTTCCGGCCCCTAAAAACACGAATAAATGACATTTTTGATATATAATTGACAATTCTTGGACAAAATTGAACACTCTACTAGGATTGATTGGTTTTATAGCATTAGCACGTTGCTAACAGAAGATAGCTTTCCAGAGGGTTTGCAGGTTCTATTGCACCATTTTCCCATTCAAGTCATCAAGGGGAATGTTGCCATGCAATCTCCCATGAAATTCAACCACGTTGTGAGAAGTTATGACTAGTTGAAGGATGGGCCGTTTGGGTAATCACTTTCCATTCATTTTAACCTACAAAATGCCCCATTCAAATGTAGTTGGAATGACACTTTTCCAGTTATAAGGGTATTTGTCTTTAAAAGGGCCATTCAGACTACATTTGATGGGGCTCTCATGTAGGCCGCATGTCCCACAAATCCGAACCCAAATGGCATAAAGTGTCCCTATTGGCTTTGGGGCACCCCGGGACAATTAGTGCCATTCGGGTTGGGATTTTTGGCATAAACGAGAGCCCTATCAAATGTAGTTGGAATGACACTTTTCCAGTTATAAGGGTATGTGGCCTTGTAAAAGGGCCGTTCCGACTACATTTGATGGGGCTCTCATGTAGGCCGCATGTCCCACAATTAGTGCCATTTGGGAGCTTATCCTTATGACTCAAAAAGGGACATTTCGCCAACACTTGACTGAGGTCTCTTTTAGCCCAAAAATCCCAACCGGATCGGCCCTTCTGTTCCCAGTCCTCCCAAACAATATCTAGAATAGGCTCTGGGCTAGGAGGCTGAAAGTTATAAGGCGGCATACCTGGGACCAGCCAAACAGGTGTGCAAAGTTTCAAGCAAATCGGATGACTTTGATTTTTGGGCAAATTCAATGACATTGCCTCACTTTGCCTGAGAAATCAAACTTTCACAATTGGAGGTGCTAGCCGCACCAAACTTGGTGTGTGTGTTCATATGAAGCCACAGACTGTGTGTACCAAGTTTGGTGGCTGTAGCACCTTTAGATCAAATTACACCATATATGGTGAAGAAAAAGGGCCGTTCCGACTACATTTGATGGGACTCTCATATAGGCCGCATGTCCCACAAATCCGAACCCAAATGGCATAAAGTGTCCCTATTGGCTTTGGGGCACCCCGGGACGATTAGTGCCATTCGGGTTGGGATTTTTGGCATAAACGAGAGCCCTATCAAATGTAGTTGGAATGACACTTTTCCAGTTATAAGGGTATGTGGCCTTGTAAAAGGGCCGTTCCGACTACATTTGATGGGGCTCTCATGTAGGCCGCATGTCCCACAATTAGTGCCATTTGGGAGCTTATCCTTATGACTCAAAAAGGGACATTTCGCCTACACTTGACTGGGGTCTGTTTTAGTCCAAAACTCCCAACCCGATCGGCCCTTCTGTTCCCATTCCTCCCAAACAATATCTAGAGTAGGCTCTGGGCTAGGATGCTGAAAGTTATTAGGGGGCATACCTGGGACCAGCCAAACAGGTGTGCAAAGTTGCAAGCAAATCGGATGACTTTGATTTTTGGGCAAAGTCAATGGCATTGCCTCACTTTGCCTGATATACCAAAATTTCACAATTTGAGGGGCTAGCCGCACCAAACTTGGTGTGTGTGTTCATATGAAGCCACAGACTGTGTGTACCAAGTTTGGTGGCGATGGCAATGGCACATATTGACCCGAATGGCATTCCATGTCACCCAACCCCGAATGGCAACTTTTGTCCCCGAAACATTGTCCCGGTACAATTTAACGCCGATCCAAGATATCTACGTTTGAGGGCGAGATATTGAACGGTTGAGGAGATACGGCAGTTTAAAATGTCAATCCTGAACTCCTCGGAGGTGGCCATCGAATGGCCCTTTTGGTCCGATTCGTCTCCCCCAAATGGCCCTATTTTGCCTATTTGGCCCCCCAAATGGCCCTTATGGTCCCGGGTGACATGGGACACATTCTGCCATTCGGGGGACACGGTCCCCGAATGGCCCTTTGTAGCCCAAACTGCCGGCCCCGAATGGCATAAAGTGTACCTATAGGCTTTGGGGCACCCCGGGACAATTAGTGCCATTTGGGAGCTTATCCTTATGACTCAAAAAGGGACATTTCGCCTACACTTGACTGGGGTCTGTTTTAGTCCAAAACTCCCAACCCGATCGGCCCTTCTGTTCCCAGACCTCCCAAACAATATCTAGAGTAGGCTCTGGGCTAGGAGGCTGAAAGTTAGGAGGGGGCATACCTGGGACCAGCCAAACAGGTGTGCAAAGTTGCAAGCAAATCGGATGACCTTGATTTTTGGGCAAAGTCAATGGCATTGCCTCACTTTGCCTGATATACCAAAATTTCACAATTTGAGGGGCTAGCCGCACCAAACTTGGTGTGTGTGTTCATATGAAGCCACAGACTGTGTGTACCAAGTTTCGTGGCTGTAGCCCATTTAGATCAAATTACACCATATATGGTGAAGAAAAAGGGCCGTTCCGACTACATTTGATGGGGCTCTCATGTAGGCCGCGTGTCCCACAAATCCGAACCCAAATGGCATGAAGTGTCCCTATTGGCTTTGGGGCACCCCGGGACGATTAGTGCCATTCGGGTTGGGATTTTTGGCATAAACGAGAGCCCTATCAAATGTAGTTGGAATGACACTTTTCCAGTTATAAGGGTATTTGTCTTTAAAAGGGCCATTCCGACTACATTTGATGGGGCTCTCATGTAGGCCGCATGTCCCACAAATCCGAACCCAAATGGCATAAAGTGTCCCTATTGGCCTTGGGGCACCCCGGGACAATTAGTGCCATTCGGGTTGGGATTTTTGGCATAAACGAGAGCCCTATCAAATGTAGTTGGAATGACACTTTTCCAGTTATCAGGGTATTTGTCTTTAAAAGGGCCATTCCGACTACATTTGATGGGGCTCTCATGTAGGCCGCATGTCCCACAAATCCGAACCCAAATGGCATAAAGTGTCCCTATTGGCCTTGGGGCACCCCGGGACAATTAGTGCCATTCGGGTTGGGATTTTTGGCATAAACGAGAGCCCTATCAAATGTAGTTGGAATGACACTTTTCCAGTTATCAGGGTATTTGTCTTTAAAAGGGCCATTCCGACTACATTTGATGGGGCTCTCATGTAGGCCGCATGTCCCACAAATCCGAACCCAAATGGCATAAAGTGTCCCTATTGGCCTTGGGGCACCCCGGGACAATTAGTGCCATTCGGGTTGGGATTTTTGGCATAAACGAGAGCCCTATCAAATGTAGTTGGAATGACACTTTTCCAGTTATAAGGGTATTTGTCTTTAAAAGGGCCATTCCGACTACATTTGATGGGGCTCTCATGTAGGCCGCATGTCCCACAAATCCGACCCCAAATGGCATAAAGTGTCCCTATTGGCCTTGGGGCACCCCGGGACAATTAGTGCCATTCGGGTTGGGATTTTTGGCATAAACGAGAGCCCTATCAAATGTAGTTGGAATGACACTTTTCCAGTTATCAGGGTATTTGTCTTTAAAAGGGCCATTCCGACTACATTTGATGGGGCTCTCATGTAGGCCGCATGTCCCACAAATCCGAACCCAAATGGCATAAAGTGTCCCTATTGGCCTTGGGGCACCCCGGGACAATTAGTGCCATTCGGGTTGGGATTTTTGGCATAAACGAGAGCCCTATCAAATGTAGTTGGAATGACACTTTTCCAGTTATCAGGGTATTTGTCTTTAAAAGGGCCATTCCGACTACATTTGATGGGGCTCTCATGTAGGCCGCGTGTCCCACAAATCCGAACCCAAATGGCATAAAGTGTCCCTATTGGCCTTGGGGCACCCCGGGACAATTAGTGCCATTCGGGTTGGGATTTTTGGCATAAACGAGAGCCCTATCAAATGTAGTTGGAATGACACTTTTCCAGTTATAAGGGTATTTGTCTTTAAAAGGGCCATTCCGACTACATTTGATGGGGCTCTCATGTAGGCCGCATGTCCCACAAATCCGACCCCAAATGGCATAAAGTGTCCCTATTGGCTTTGGGGCACCCCGGGACAATTAGTGCCATTTGGGAGCTTATCCTTATGACTCAAAAAGGGACATTTCGCC
>JAQMIO010000010.1:102500-115000 GCA_028022725.1 Lycodopsis pacificus | reverse complement strand
AGAGATGGTGCGTGGCTCCCCCTGGGTCTCTGGTAGTCTGTTGCATTCCCAGACCCACGAAAAAAAAAAGTTAAAGTTGGAAAAGACTTAGAAAAAAACCAGAGACTTGATTTCACCCAGGCTCAGTCTGGGGTGAATGAGGCCGGTTTGGAGGCTCCTGCAGCGGATGAGTTTGCAGCCAACAACCCCTGTCTCCACCCTGGAGCTCAGTCGCCCTCCTGTGGACATAAATGTGTATTGCATGATCAAAAAATAATTCAGTTGCATTCCCAGACCCATGAAAAATAAAGTTAAAGTTGGAAAAGACTTAGAAAAAAACCAGAGACTTGATGTCACCCAGGCTCAGTCTGGGGTGAATGAGGCCGGTTTTGGGGCTCTGGCTCGGGCCAGAGATGGTGCGTGGCTCCCCCTGGGTCTCTGGTAGTCTGTTGCATTCCCAGACCCACGAAAAAAAAAAGTTAAAGTTGGAAAAGACTTAGAAAAAAACCAGAGACTTGATTTCACCCAGGCTCAGTCTGGGGTGAATGAGGCCGGTTTGGAGGCTCCTGCAGCGGATGAGTTTGCAGCCAACAACCCCTGTCTCCACCCTGGAGCTCAGTCGCCCTCCTGTGGACATAAATGTGTATTGCATGATCAAAAAATAATTCAGTTGCATTCCCAGACCCATGAAAAATAAAGTTAAAGTTGGAAAAGACTTAGAAAAAAACCAGAGACTTGATGTCACCCAGGCTCTGTCTGGGGTGAATGAGGCCGGTTTTGGGGCTCTGGCTCGGGCCAGAGATGGTGCGTGGCTCCCCCTGGGTCTCTGGTAGTCTGTTGCATTCCCAGACCCACGAAAAAAAAAAGTTAAAGTTGGAAAAGACTTAGAAAAAAACCAGAGACTTGATGTCACCCAGGCTCAGTCTGGGGTGAATGAGGCCGGTTTTGGGGCTCTGGCTCGGGCCAGAGACGGTGCGTGGCTCCCCCTGGGTCTCTGGTAGTCTGTTGCATTCCCAGACCCACGAAAAAAAAAAGTTAAAGTTGGAAAAGACTTAGAAAAAAACCAGAGACTTGATGTCATCCAGGCTCTGTCTGGGGTGAATGAGGCCGGTTTTGGGGCTCTGGCTCGGACCAGAGAAGGTGCGTGGCTCCCCCTGGGTCTCTGGTAGTCTGTGCCAGTACCAGACCCACGAAAAAATAAAGTTAAAGTTGGAAAAGACTTAGAAAAATAACGATAAGAAAATGCAGTTGTAATACCAGATCCACGAAAAAATAAAGTTAAAGTTGGAAAAGACTTAGAAAAATAACGATAAGAAAATGCAGTTGCATTCCCAGACCCATGAAAAATAAAGTTAAAGTTGGAAAAGACTTAGAAAAAAACCAGAGACTTGATTTCACCCAGGCTCAGTCTGGGGTGAATGAGGCCGGTTTGGAGGCTCCTGCAGCGGATGAGTTTGCAGCCAACAACCCCTGTCTCCACCCTGGAGCTCAGTCGCCCTCCTGTGGACATAAATGTGTATTGCATGATCAAAAAATAATTCAGTTGCATTCCCAGACCCATGAAAAATAAAGTTAAAGTTGGAAAAGACTTAGAAAAAAACCAGAGACTTGATGTCACCCAGGCTCTGTCTGGGGTGAATGAGGCCGGTTTTGGGGCTCTGGCTCGGGCCAGAGATGGTGCGTGGCTCCCCCTGGGTCTCTGGTAGTCTGTTGCATTCCCAGACCCACGAAAAAAAAAAGTTAAAGTTGGAAAAGACTTAGAAAAAAACCAGAGACTTGATGTCACCCAGGCTCAGTCTGGGGTGAATGAGGCCGGTTTTGGGGCTCTGGCTCGGGCCAGAGACGGTGCGTGGCTCCCCCTGGGTCTCTGGTAGTCTGTTGCATTCCCAGACCCACGAAAAAAAAAAGTTAAAGTTGGAAAAGACTTAGAAAAAAACCAGAGACTTGATGTCATCCAGGCTCTGTCTGGGGTGAATGAGGCCGGTTTTGGGGCTCTGGCTCGGACCAGAGAAGGTGCGTGGCTCCCCCTGGGTCTCTGGTAGTCTGTGCCAGTACCAGACCCACGAAAAAATAAAGTTAAAGTTGGAAAAGACTTAGAAAAATAACGATAAGAAAATGCAGTTGTAATACCAGATCCACGAAAAAATAAAGTTAAAGTTGGAAAAGACTTAGAAAAATAACGATAAGAAAATGCAGTTGCATTCCCAGACCCATGAAAAATAAAGTTAAAGTTGGAAAAGACTTAGAAAAAAAACAGAGACTTGATTTCACCCAGGCTCTGTCTGGGGTGAATGAGGCCGGTTTTGGAGGCTCCTGCAGCGGATGAGTTTGCAGCCAACAACCCCTGTCTCCTCCCTGGAGCTCAGTCGCCCTCCTGTGGACATAAATGTGTATTGCATGATAAAAAAATAATTCAGTTGCATTCCCAGACCCACGAAAAATAAAGTTAAAGTTGGAAAAGACTTAGAAAAAAACCAGAGACTTGATGTCATCCAGGCTCTGTCTGGGGTGAATGAGGCCGGTTTTGGGGCTCTGGCTCGGACCAGAGATGGTGCGTGGCTCCCCCTGGGTCTCTGGTAGTCTGTGCCAGTACCAGACCCACGAAAAAATAAAGTTAAAGTTGGAAAAGACTTAGAAAAATAACGATAAGAAAATGCAGCTGTAATACCAGACCCACGAAAAAATAAAGTTAAAGTTGGAAAAGACTTAGAAAAATAACGATAAGAAACTGCAGCTGTAATACCAGATCCACGAAAAAATAAAGTTAAAGTTGGAAAAGACTTAGAAAAATAACGATAAGAAACTGCAGCTGTAATACCAGATCCACGAAAAAATAAAGTTAAAGTTGGAAAAGACTTAGAAAAATAACGATAAGAAACTGCAGCTGTAATACCAGATCCACGAAAAAATAAAGTTAAAGTTGGAAAAGACTTAGAAAAAAAACGATAAGAAACTGCAGCTGTAATACCAGATCCACGAAAAAATAAAGTTAAAGTTGGAAAAGACTTAGAAAAATAACGATAAGAAACTGCAGCTGTAATACCAGATCCACGAAAAAATAAAGTTAAAGTTGGAAAAGACTTAGAAAAATAACGATAAGAAACTGCAGCTGTAATACCAGATCCACGAAAAAATAAAGTTAAAGTTGGAAAAGACTTAGAAAAATAACGATAAGAAAATGCAGTTGTAATACCAGATCCACGAAACCAAATTTGGATTACCAGATCCACGAAACCAGATTTGGAATACCAGATCCACGAAACTCTGGGGGCGCTGACGGAGGGTTTTAACCCAGGGAGGAGGCTTAAGTCTCGGGGCCCGGGACCGGCTGGTGCGCGGGGTAAGAGGGGTATGTGTCGGAGGTGTCTCTGCGGGGTTTTGGTGCATGATGGGCGGGTGTGGAAGAGTGTTGAGGGGGGGGGGTGTGTGTGTGAGGTATTTTCGGCCTGCTTTAAGCCCACATCTTGGGGGGAGATGCAGCTGGTGCAGGCTGGTGCAGGCTGGTCCAGGGAGGCGTTGTGGAGGCCCTTTAGCCAGGAATGAAGCCTCTTCTCTGGGGTAACGTGTGATGTGTGCTATTTAATCAGTATCACCTGTTTTTCAGCCTGCTTTAAGCCCACATATTTGGGGGAGATGCAGCTGGTGCAGGCTGGTCCAGGGAGGCGTTGTGGAGGCCCTTTAGCCAGGAATGAAGCCTCTTCTCTGGGGTAACGTGTGTTGTGTGCTATTTCATCAGTATCACCTGTTTTTCAGCCTGCTTTAAGCCCACCTCTTGGGGGGAGATGCAGCTGGTTGATGCTGTTCCAGGGAGGCCTCCTGCATGTAATGTAGCCAGGAATAAAGCCTCTTCTCTGGGGTAACGTGTGTTGTGTGCTATTTCATCAGTATCACCTGTTTTCAGCCTGCTTTAAGCCCACAACTTGGGATGTTATGTGCAGTATGGGGCAGGCTGGTTGATGCTGTTCCAGTGAGGCCTTCTGCATGTAATGTAGCCAGGAATAAAGCCTCTTCTCCGGGGTAACATGTGTTGTGTGCTATTTCATCAGTGTCACCTGTTTTTCAGCCTGCTTTAAGCCCACAACTTGGGGGGAGATGCAGCTGGTGCAGGCTGGTGCAGGCTGGTCCAGGCTGGTCCAGGGAGGCCTCCTGCATGTAATGTAGCCAGGAATAAAGCCTCTTCTCTGGGGCAACATGTGTTGTGTGCTATTTCATCAGTATCACCTGTTTTTCAGCCTGCTTTAAGCCCACATATTTGGGGGAGATGCAGCTGGTGCAGGCTGGTCCAGGCTGGTCCAGGGAGGCCTCCTGCATGTAATGTAGCCAGGAATAAAGCCTCTTCTCTGGGGCAACATGTGTTGTGTGCTATTTCATCAGTATCACCTGTTTTTCAGCCTGCTTTAAGCCCACATATTTGGGGGAGATGCAGCTGGTGCAGGCTGGTTGATGCTGTTCCAGGGAGGCCTCCTGCATGTAATGTAGCCAGGAATGAAGCCTCTTCTCTGGGGCAACATGTGTTGTGTGCTATTTCATCAGTATCACCTGTTTTTCAGCCTGCTTTAAGCCCACATATTTGGGGGAGATGCAGATGGTCCAGGCTGGTCCAGGGAGGCGTTGTGGAGGTCCGTTACCCAGGAATAAAGCCTCTTTCCTGGGGTAACATGCACTTGAAGTGGATGTAATGAGATGCAAATGAGATGCAAATGAGATGCGGATTTGTTACTTTAGCCTCTGTGGAGGTATTTCTCCGGGTTTTTCTTACTTTTCCTTGCTGCTTTCAGTGCATACACTGCGGGTAGGTGCAGGGAGGTGTTGTGGAGGGCCTTTACCCAGGAATAAAGCCTCTTTCCTGGGATAACATGCACTTGAAGTGGATGTAATGAGATGCAAATGAGATGCGGATTTGTTACTTTAGCCTCTGTGGAGGTATTTCTCCGGGTTTTTCTTACTTTTCCTTGCTGCTTTCAGTGCATACACTGCGGGTAGGTGCAGGGAGGTGTTGTGGAGGTCCGTTACCCAGGAATAAAGCCTCTTTCCTGGGGTAACATGCACTTGAAGTGGCTGTAATGAGATGCAAATGAGATGCGGATTTGTTACTTTAGCCTCTGTGGAGGTATTTCTCCGGGTTTTTCTTACTTTTCCTTGCTGCTTTCAGTGCATACACTGCGGGTAGGTGCAGGGAGGTGTTGTGCAGGTACTTAGCCCAGGAAAGGTGCCCCTTTTCGGGGTAACATGTACTAACCCTATGGCTTACGGCCATACCTCTCTGATGCGCCCGATCTCGTCTGATCTCGGAAGCTAAGCACAGTCGGGCCTGGTTAGTACTTGAATGGGAGACTGCCTGGGAATACCAGGTGCTGTAAGCTTTTGCTTAATGACAGGGGTGCTTCATGGAAGCCTCTCATCCGCCTCAAGGAGGCTGTAAATCGGACAGACAGGTGTCATGTGTGCCTGCTTAAGCTGGTGCTTAATGACAGGGGTGCTTCATGGAAGCCTCTCATCCGCCTCAAGGAGGCTGTAAATCGGATAGACAGGTGTCATGCTGGCCTGCTTAAGCTGGTGCTTAATGACAGGGGTGCTTCATGGAAGCCTCTCATCCGCCTCAAGGAGGCTGCAAATCGGACAGACAGGTGTCATGTGTGCCTGCTTACAGACAGGTGTCATGTGTGCCTGCCTAAGCTGGTGCTTAATGACAGGGGTGCAGGTGTCATGTGTGCCTGCCTAAGCTGGTGCTTAATGACAGGGGTGCAGGTGTCATGTGTGCCTGCCTAAGCTGGTGCTTAATGACAGGGGTGCAGGTGTCATGTGTGCCTGCCTAAGCTGGTGCTTAATGACAGGGGTGCAGGTGTCATGTGTGCCTGCCTAAGCTGGTGCTTAATGACAGGGGTGCTTCATGCAAGCCTCTCATCCGCCTCAAGGAGGCTGCAAATCGGACAGACAGGTGTCATGTGTGCCTGCTTAAGCTGGTGCTTAATGACAGGGGTGCTTCATGCAAGCCTCTCATCCGCCTCAAGGAGGCTGCAAATCGGACAGACAGGTGTCATGTGTGCCTGCTTAAGCTGGTGCTTAATGACAGGGGTGCTTCATGCAAGCCTCTCATCCGCCTCAAGGAGGCTGCAAATCGGACAGACAGGTGTCATGTGTGCCTGCTTAAGCTGGTGCTTAATGACAGGGGTGCTTCATGCAAGCCTCTCATCCGCCTCAAGGAGGCTGTAAATCGGACAGACAGGTGTCATGTGTGCCTGCTTAAGCTGGTGCTTAATGACAGGGGTGCTTCATGCAAGCCTCTCATCCGCCTCAAGGAGGCTGCAAATCGGACAGACAGGTGTCATGTGTGCCTGCTTACAGACAGGTGTCATGCTGGCCTGCCTAAGCTGGTGCTTAATGACAGGGGTGCAGGTGTCATGCTGGCCTGCCTAAGCTGGTGCTTAATGACAGGGGTGCAGGTGTCATGTGTGCCTGCCTAAGCTGGTGCTTAATGACAGGGGTGCAGGTGTCATGTGTGCCTGCCTAAGCTGGTGCTTAATGACAGGGGTGCAGGTGTCATGTGTGCCTGCCTAAGCTGGTGCTTAATGACAGGGGTGCAGGTGTCATGTGTGCCTGCCTAAGCTGGTGCTTAATGACAGGGGTGCAGGTGTCATGCTGGCCTGCCTAAGCTGGTGCTTAATGACAGGGGTGCAGGTGTCATGTGTGCCTGCCTAAGCTGGTGCTTAATGACAGGGGTGCAGGTGTCATGTGTGCCTGCCTAAGCTGGTGCTTAATGACAGGGGTGCAGGTGTCATGTGTGCCTGCCTAAGCTGGTGCTTAATGACAGGGGTGCAGGTGTCATGTGTGCCTGCCTAAGCTGGTGCTTAATGACAGGGGTGCAGGTGTCATGTGTGCCTGCCTAAGCTGGTGCTTAATGACAGGGGTGCAGGTGTCATGTGTGCCTGCCTAAGCTGGTGCTTAATGACAGGGGTGCTTCATGCAAGCCTCTCATCCGCCTCAAGGAGGCTGCAAATCGGACAGACAGGTGTCATGCTGGCCTGCTTAAGCTGGTGCTTAATGACAGGGGTGCTTCATGGAAGCCTCTCATCCGCCTCAAGGAGGCTGTAAATCGGACAGACAGGTGTAATGTGTGCCTGCCTAAGCTGGTGCTTAATGACAGGGGTGCAGGTGTCATGTGTGCCTGCCTAAGCTGGTGCTTAATGACAGGGGTGCTTCATGCAAGCCTCTCATCCGCCTCAAGGAGGCTGCAAATCGGACAGACAGGTGTCATGCTGGCCTGCTTAAGCTGGTGCTTAATGACAGGGGTGCTTCATGGAAGCCTCTCATCCGCCTCAAGGAGGCTGTAAATCGGACAGACAGGTGTCATGCTGGCCTGCTTAAGCTGGTGCTTAATGACAGGGGTGCTTCATGGAAGCCTCTCATCCGCCTCAAGGAGGCTGTAAATCGGACAGACAGGTGTAATGTGTGCCTGCCTAAGCTGGTGCTTAATGACAGGGGTGCTTCATGCAAGCCTCTCATCCGCCTCAAGGAGGCTGCAAATCGGACAGACAGGTGTCATGTGTGCCTGCTTACAGACAGGTGTCATGCTGGCCTGCCTAAGCTGGTGCTTAATGACAGGGGTGCAGGTGTCATGCTGGCCTGCCTAAGCTGGTGCTTAATGACAGGGGTGCAGGTGTCATGTGTGCCTGCCTAAGCTGGTGCTTAATGACAGGGGTGCAGGTGTCATGTGTGCCTGCCTAAGCTGGTGCTTAATGACAGGGGTGCAGGTGTCATGTGTGCCTGCCTAAGCTGGTGCTTAATGACAGGGGTGCAGGTGTCATGTGTGCCTGCCTAAGCTGGTGCTTAATGACAGGGGTGCAGGTGTCATGCTGGCCTGCCTAAGCTGGTGCTTAATGACAGGGGTGCAGGTGTCATGTGTGCCTGCCTAAGCTGGTGCTTAATGACAGGGGTGCAGGTGTCATGTGTGCCTGCCTAAGCTGGTGCTTAATGACAGGGGTGCAGGTGTCATGTGTGCCTGCCTAAGCTGGTGCTTAATGACAGGGGTGCAGGTGTCATGTGTGCCTGCCTAAGCTGGTGCTTAATGACAGGGGTGCAGGTGTCATGTGTGCCTGCCTAAGCTGGTGCTTAATGACAGGGGTGCAGGTGTCATGTGTGCCTGCCTAAGCTGGTGCTTAATGACAGGGGTGCTTCATGCAAGCCTCTCATCCGCCTCAAGGAGGCTGCAAATCGGACAGACAGGTGTCATGCTGGCCTGCTTAAGCTGGTGCTTAATGACAGGGGTGCTTCATGGAAGCCTCTCATCCGCCTCAAGGAGGCTGTAAATCGGACAGACAGGTGTAATGTGTGCCTGCCTAAGCTGGTGCTTAATGACAGGGGTGCAGGTGTCATGTGTGCCTGCCTAAGCTGGTGCTTAATGACAGGGGTGCTTCATGCAAGCCTCTCATCCGCCTCAAGGAGGCTGCAAATCGGACAGACAGGTGTCATGCTGGCCTGCTTAAGCTGGTGCTTAATGACAGGGGTGCTTCATGGAAGCCTCTCATCCGCCTCAAGGAGGCTGTAAATCGGACAGACAGGTGTCATGCTGGCCTGCTTAAGCTGGTGCTTAATGACAGGGGTGCTTCATGGAAGCCTCTCATCCGCCTCAAGGAGGCTGTAAATCGGACAGACAGGTGTAATGTGTGCCTGCCTAAGCTGGTGCTTAATGACAGGGGTGCTTCATGCAAGCCTCTCATCCGCCTCAAGGAGGCTGCAAATCGGACAGACAGGTGTCATGTGTGCCTGCTTACAGACAGGTGTCATGCTGGCCTGCCTAAGCTGGTGCTTAATGACAGGGGTGCAGGTGTCATGCTGGCCTGCCTAAGCTGGTGCTTAATGACAGGGGTGCAGGTGTCATGTGTGCCTGCCTAAGCTGGTGCTTAATGACAGGGGTGCAGGTGTCATGTGTGCCTGCCTAAGCTGGTGCTTAATGACAGGGGTGCAGGTGTCATGTGTGCCTGCCTAAGCTGGTGCTTAATGACAGGGGTGCAGGTGTCATGCTGGCCTGCCTAAGCTGGTGCTTAATGACAGGGGTGCAGGTGTCATGTGTGCCTGCCTAAGCTGGTGCTTAATGACAGGGGTGCAGGTGTCATGTGTGCCTGCCTAAGCTGGTGCTTAATGACAGGGGTGCAGGTGTCATGTGTGCCTGCCTAAGCTGGTGCTTAATGACAGGGGTGCAGGTGTCATGTGTGCCTGCCTAAGCTGGTGCTTAATGACAGGGGTGCAGGTGTCATGTGTGCCTGCCTAAGCTGGTGCTTAATGACAGGGGTGCAGGTGTCATGTGTGCCTGCCTAAGCTGGTGCTTAATGACAGGGGTGCTTCATGCAAGCCTCTCAACCCTCCCTGCTAATGACAGAGCGGTCGCAGGTGTCATGTGTGCCTGCCCTTAAGCTGGTGCTTAATGACAGGGGTGCCTTCATGAAGCCTCTCATCCGCCTCAAGGAGGCTGTAAATCGGACAGACAGGTGTAATGTGTGCCTGCCTAAGCTGGTGCTTAATGACAGGGGTGCAGGTGTCATGTGTGCCTGCCTAAGCTGGTGCTTAATGACAGGGGTGCTTCATGCAAGCCTCTCATCCGCCTCAAGGAGGCTGCAAATCGGACAGACAGGTGTCATGCTGGCCTGCTTAAGCTGGTGCTTAATGACAGGGGTGCTTCATGGAAGCCTCTCATCCGCCTCAAGGAGGCTGTAAATCGGACAGACAGGTGTCATGCTGGCCTGCTTAAGCTGGTGCTTAATGACAGGGGTGCTTCATGGAAGCCTCTCATCCGCCTCAAGGAGGCTGTAAATCGGACAGACAGGTGTAATGTGTGCCTGCCTAAGCTGGTGCTTAATGACAGGGGTGCAGGTGTCATGTGTGCCTGCCTAAGCTGGTGCTTAATGACAGGGGTGCAGGTGTCATGTGTGCCTGCCTAAGCTGGTGCTTAATGACAGGGGTGCAGGTGTCATGTGTGCCTGCCTAAGCTGGTGCTTAATGACAGGGGTGCTTCATGCAAGCCTCTCATCCGCCTCAAGGAGGCTGCAAATCGGACAGACAGGTGTCATGTGTGCCTGCTTAAGCTGGTGCTTAATGACAGGGGTGCTTCATGCAAGCCTCTCATCCGCCTCAAGGAGGCTGCAAATCGGACAGACAGGTGTCATGTGTGCCTGCTTAAGCTGGTGCTTAATGACAGGGGTGCTTCATGCAAGCCTCTCATCCGCCTCAAGGAGGCTGCAAATCGGACAGACAGGTGTCATGTGTGCCTGCTTACAGACAGGTGTCATGTGTGCCTGCCTAAGCTGGTGCTTAATGACAGGGGTGCTTCATGCAAGCCTCTCATCCGCCTCAAGGAGGCTGCAAATCGGACAGACAGGTGTCATGTGTGCCTGCTTAAGCTGGTGCTTAATGACAGGGGTGCTTCATGCAAGCCTCTCATCCGCCTCAAGGAGGCTGTAAATCGGACAGACAGGTGTCATGTGTGCCTGCTTACAGACAGGTGTCATGTGTGCCTGCCTAAGCTGGTGCTTAATGACAGGGGTGCTTCATGCAAGCCTCTCATCCGCCTCAAGGAGGCTGCAAATCGGACAGACAGGTGTCATGCTGGCCTGCTTAAGCTGGTGCTTAATGACAGGGGTGCTTCACCTTCCCGGGCCTGCTGCGGACGAACGCAAGCTCGGATCTGAAATCGCCTCCACAGCATTGTAGAGGGGAATAAAACTTAATTTTAGATGTAAGGCACGAGGCTCTGCGACCTTCCGTCGCGGAGATATGGGCGTGTGTGTCTGCAGCACTACCAGAACTGAGTTTGCCTCCTGGAAAAATGACAGAGTATTGAGGCGCTGAACGTTCTGCGCTTCGAGGCTGCGGTACCGTTCCGGGCCTGCTGCGGCCGAATGCAGGCCCGGATCTGAAATCGGCCTCGTGGGGATTGTAGAGGGCAATAAAACGAAGAATTCGGTACGAGGCACGAGGCGGTGCGAGCTTGCATCGCGGAGCTATGGGCGTGTGTGTCTCCAGCTTGCAGGCAGAAGCGCTGAACGTTCAGCGCTTCGAGTCTGCGGTACCGTCCCGGGCCTGCTGCGGCCGAATGCAGGCCCGGATCTGAAATCGGCCTCGTGGGGATTGTAGAGGGCAATAAAACGAAGAATTCGGCGCGAGGCACGAGGCTCTGCGAGCTTTCGTCGCGGAGCTATGGGCGTGTGTGTCTGCAGCTTGCACGGACAAGCGCAGAAGCTTCAGCGCTTCGAGTCTGCGGTACCGTCCCGGGCCTGCTGCGGACGAACGCAAGCTCGGATCTGAAATCGGTCTCGACAGCATTGTAGAGGGGAATAAAACGAAGAATTCGGCGTAAGGCACGCGGCTGTGTGACCTTGTGTCGCGGAGCTGTGGGGATGTGGGTCTGCGGTACCTTCCCGGACCTGCTGCGGGCGAAGGCAGGCTCGGATCTGAAATCGGCCTCCACAGCATTGTAGAGGGGAATAAAACTTAATTTTAGATGTAAGGCACGAGGCTCTGCGACCTTCCGTCGCGGAGATATGGGCGTGTGTGTCTGCAGCACTACCAGAACTGAGTTTGCCTCCTGGAAAAATGACAGAGTGTTGAGGCGCTGAACGTTCTGCGCTTGTCACCGTGGCGTGCACACAAGCGCAGAAGGTTCAGCGCTTCGAAAAGCCTCTTTCGGAGGGTGCACACGCCGACTTCAACTACGTGCTGCTCGGGCTGTGGGACTCGGTTTATTCCTCTGACAATTTCCCTGGCTGCCCCACGTCAGGGCCGACAATTCGGCTGGCTGGGCCCGGCTGTGCAGTGCATTTCCGGGTAGATACGGCGGGGGGAAGTCGGCGAAATTCCGGTACCGTCCCGGGCCTGCTGCGGACGAACGCCGGCTCGGATCTGAAATCGGTCTCGACAGCATTGTAGAGGGGAATAAAACGAAGAATTCGGCGTAAGGCACGCGGCCGTGTGACCTTGTGTCGCGGAGCTGTGGGGATGTGGGTCTGCGGTACCGTCCCGGACCTGCTGCGGGCGAAGGCAGGCTCGGATCTGAAATCGGCCACGGCAGCATTGTAGAGGGGAATAAAACTTAATTTTAGATGTAATGCACGAGGCTCTGCGCCCTTGCGTCGCGGAGATATGGGGATGTGGTTCTGCGGACGGTCCCGGACCTGGTGCGGCCGAATGCAGGCTCGGATCTGAAATCGGTCTCGACAGCATTGTAGAGGGGAATAAAACGAAGAATTCGGCGTGAGGCACGGGGCTTTGTGACCTTGCCTCGCGGAGATATGGGGATGTGTGTCCGCCTGCAGTACCGTCCCGGGCCTGCTGCGGCCGAACGCATGCCCGGATCTGAAATCGGAGACGGCAGCATTGTAGAGGGGAATAAAACTTAATTTTAGGTGTACGGCACGAGGCTCTGCGACCTTCCGTCGCGGAGATATGGGCGTGTGTGTCTGCAGCACTACCAGAACTGAGTTTGCCTCCTGGAAAAATGACAGAGTATTGAGGCGCTGAACGTTCTGCGC
>JAQMIO010000010.1:80000-92500 GCA_028022725.1 Lycodopsis pacificus | reverse complement strand
TCTGGCTCGGGCCAGAGATGGTGCGTGGCTCCCCCTGGGTCTCTGGTAGTCTGTTGCATTCCCAGACCCACGAAAAAAAAAAGTTAAAGTTGGAAAAGACTTAGAAAAAAACCAGAGACTTGATTTCACCCAGGCTCAGTCTGGGGTGAATGAGGCCGGTTTGGAGGCTCCTGCAGCGGATGAGTTTGCAGCCAACAACCCCTGTCTCCACCCTGGAGCTCAGTCGCCCTCCTGTGGACATAAATGTGTATTGCATGATCAAAAAATAATTCAGTTGCATTCCCAGACCCATGAAAAATAAAGTTAAAGTTGGAAAAGACTTAGAAAAAAACCAGAGACTTGATGTCACCCAGGCTCAGTCTGGGGTGAATGAGGCCGGTTTTGGGGCTCTGGCTCGGGCCAGAGATGGTGCGTGGCTCCCCCTGGGTCTCTGGTAGTCTGTTGCATTCCCAGACCCACGAAAAAAAAAAGTTAAAGTTGGAAAAGACTTAGAAAAAAACCAGAGACTTGATTTCACCCAGGCTCAGTCTGGGGTGAATGAGGCCGGTTTGGAGGCTCCTGCAGCGGATGAGTTTGCAGCCAACAACCCCTGTCTCCACCCTGGAGCTCAGTCGCCCTCCTGTGGACATAAATGTGTATTGCATGATCAAAAAATAATTCAGTTGCATTCCCAGACCCATGAAAAATAAAGTTAAAGTTGGAAAAGACTTAGAAAAAAACCAGAGACTTGATGTCACCCAGGCTCAGTCTGGGGTGAATGAGGCCGGTTTTGGGGCTCTGGCTCGGGCCAGAGATGGTGCGTGGCTCCCCCTGGGTCTCTGGTAGTCTGTTGCATTCCCAGACCCACGAAAAAAAAAAGTTAAAGTTGGAAAAGACTTAGAAAAAAACCAGAGACTTGATTTCACCCAGGCTCAGTCTGGGGTGAATGAGGCCGGTTTGGAGGCTCCTGCAGCGGATGAGTTTGCAGCCAACAACCCCTGTCTCCACCCTGGAGCTCAGTCGCCCTCCTGTGGACATAAATGTGTATTGCATGATCAAAAAATAATTCAGTTGCATTCCCAGACCCATGAAAAATAAAGTTAAAGTTGGAAAAGACTTAGAAAAAAACCAGAGACTTGATGTCACCCAGGCTCAGTCTGGGGTGAATGAGGCCGGTTTTGGGGCTCTGGCTCGGGCCAGAGATGGTGCGTGGCTCCCCCTGGGTCTCTGGTAGTCTGTTGCATTCCCAGACCCACGAAAAAAAAAAGTTAAAGTTGGAAAAGACTTAGAAAAAAACCAGAGACTTGATTTCACCCAGGCTCAGTCTGGGGTGAATGAGGCCGGTTTGGAGGCTCCTGCAGCGGATGAGTTTGCAGCCAACAACCCCTGTCTCCACCCTGGAGCTCAGTCGCCCTCCTGTGGACATAAATGTGTATTGCATGATCAAAAAATAATTCAGTTGCATTCCCAGACCCATGAAAAATAAAGTTAAAGTTGGAAAAGACTTAGAAAAAAACCAGAGACTTGATGTCACCCAGGCTCTGTCTGGGGTGAATGAGGCCGGTTTTGGGGCTCTGGCTCGGGCCAGAGATGGTGCGTGGCTCCCCCTGGGTCTCTGGTAGTCTGTTGCATTCCCAGACCCACGAAAAAAAAAAGTTAAAGTTGGAAAAGACTTAGAAAAAAACCAGAGACTTGATGTCACCCAGGCTCAGTCTGGGGTGAATGAGGCCGGTTTTGGGGCTCTGGCTCGGGCCAGAGACGGTGCGTGGCTCCCCCTGGGTCTCTGGTAGTCTGTTGCATTCCCAGACCCACGAAAAAAAAAAGTTAAAGTTGGAAAAGACTTAGAAAAAAACCAGAGACTTGATGTCATCCAGGCTCTGTCTGGGGTGAATGAGGCCGGTTTTGGGGCTCTGGCTCGGACCAGAGAAGGTGCGTGGCTCCCCCTGGGTCTCTGGTAGTCTGTGCCAGTACCAGACCCACGAAAAAATAAAGTTAAAGTTGGAAAAGACTTAGAAAAATAACGATAAGAAAATGCAGTTGTAATACCAGATCCACGAAAAAATAAAGTTAAAGTTGGAAAAGACTTAGAAAAATAACGATAAGAAAATGCAGTTGCATTCCCAGACCCATGAAAAATAAAGTTAAAGTTGGAAAAGACTTAGAAAAAAACCAGAGACTTGATTTCACCCAGGCTCAGTCTGGGGTGAATGAGGCCGGTTTGGAGGCTCCTGCAGCGGATGAGTTTGCAGCCAACAACCCCTGTCTCCACCCTGGAGCTCAGTCGCCCTCCTGTGGACATAAATGTGTATTGCATGATCAAAAAATAATTCAGTTGCATTCCCAGACCCATGAAAAATAAAGTTAAAGTTGGAAAAGACTTAGAAAAAAACCAGAGACTTGATGTCACCCAGGCTCTGTCTGGGGTGAATGAGGCCGGTTTTGGGGCTCTGGCTCGGGCCAGAGATGGTGCGTGGCTCCCCCTGGGTCTCTGGTAGTCTGTTGCATTCCCAGACCCACGAAAAAAAAAAGTTAAAGTTGGAAAAGACTTAGAAAAAAACCAGAGACTTGATGTCACCCAGGCTCAGTCTGGGGTGAATGAGGCCGGTTTTGGGGCTCTGGCTCGGGCCAGAGACGGTGCGTGGCTCCCCCTGGGTCTCTGGTAGTCTGTTGCATTCCCAGACCCACGAAAAAAAAAAGTTAAAGTTGGAAAAGACTTAGAAAAAAACCAGAGACTTGATGTCATCCAGGCTCTGTCTGGGGTGAATGAGGCCGGTTTTGGGGCTCTGGCTCGGACCAGAGAAGGTGCGTGGCTCCCCCTGGGTCTCTGGTAGTCTGTGCCAGTACCAGACCCACGAAAAAATAAAGTTAAAGTTGGAAAAGACTTAGAAAAATAACGATAAGAAAATGCAGTTGTAATACCAGATCCACGAAAAAATAAAGTTAAAGTTGGAAAAGACTTAGAAAAATAACGATAAGAAAATGCAGTTGCATTCCCAGACCCATGAAAAATAAAGTTAAAGTTGGAAAAGACTTAGAAAAAAAACAGAGACTTGATTTCACCCAGGCTCTGTCTGGGGTGAATGAGGCCGGTTTTGGAGGCTCCTGCAGCGGATGAGTTTGCAGCCAACAACCCCTGTCTCCTCCCTGGAGCTCAGTCGCCCTCCTGTGGACATAAATGTGTATTGCATGATAAAAAAATAATTCAGTTGCATTCCCAGACCCACGAAAAATAAAGTTAAAGTTGGAAAAGACTTAGAAAAAAACCAGAGACTTGATGTCATCCAGGCTCTGTCTGGGGTGAATGAGGCCGGTTTTGGGGCTCTGGCTCGGACCAGAGATGGTGCGTGGCTCCCCCTGGGTCTCTGGTAGTCTGTGCCAGTACCAGACCCACGAAAAAATAAAGTTAAAGTTGGAAAAGACTTAGAAAAATAACGATAAGAAAATGCAGCTGTAATACCAGACCCACGAAAAAATAAAGTTAAAGTTGGAAAAGACTTAGAAAAATAACGATAAGAAACTGCAGCTGTAATACCAGATCCACGAAAAAATAAAGTTAAAGTTGGAAAAGACTTAGAAAAATAACGATAAGAAACTGCAGCTGTAATACCAGATCCACGAAAAAATAAAGTTAAAGTTGGAAAAGACTTAGAAAAATAACGATAAGAAACTGCAGCTGTAATACCAGATCCACGAAAAAATAAAGTTAAAGTTGGAAAAGACTTAGAAAAAAAACGATAAGAAACTGCAGCTGTAATACCAGATCCACGAAAAAATAAAGTTAAAGTTGGAAAAGACTTAGAAAAATAACGATAAGAAACTGCAGCTGTAATACCAGATCCACGAAAAAATAAAGTTAAAGTTGGAAAAGACTTAGAAAAATAACGATAAGAAACTGCAGCTGTAATACCAGATCCACGAAAAAATAAAGTTAAAGTTGGAAAAGACTTAGAAAAATAACGATAAGAAAATGCAGTTGTAATACCAGATCCACGAAACCAAATTTGGATTACCAGATCCACGAAACCAGATTTGGAATACCAGATCCACGAAACTCTGGGGGCGCTGACGGAGGGTTTTAACCCAGGGAGGAGGCTTAAGTCTCGGGGCCCGGGACCGGCTGGTGCGCGGGGTAAGAGGGGTATGTGTCGGAGGTGTCTCTGCGGGGTTTTGGTGCATGATGGGCGGGTGTGGAAGAGTGTTGAGGGGGGGGGGTGTGTGTGTGAGGTATTTTCGGCCTGCTTTAAGCCCACATCTTGGGGGGAGATGCAGCTGGTGCAGGCTGGTGCAGGCTGGTCCAGGGAGGCGTTGTGGAGGCCCTTTAGCCAGGAATGAAGCCTCTTCTCTGGGGTAACGTGTGATGTGTGCTATTTAATCAGTATCACCTGTTTTTCAGCCTGCTTTAAGCCCACATATTTGGGGGAGATGCAGCTGGTGCAGGCTGGTCCAGGGAGGCGTTGTGGAGGCCCTTTAGCCAGGAATGAAGCCTCTTCTCTGGGGTAACGTGTGTTGTGTGCTATTTCATCAGTATCACCTGTTTTTCAGCCTGCTTTAAGCCCACCTCTTGGGGGGAGATGCAGCTGGTTGATGCTGTTCCAGGGAGGCCTCCTGCATGTAATGTAGCCAGGAATAAAGCCTCTTCTCTGGGGTAACGTGTGTTGTGTGCTATTTCATCAGTATCACCTGTTTTCAGCCTGCTTTAAGCCCACAACTTGGGATGTTATGTGCAGTATGGGGCAGGCTGGTTGATGCTGTTCCAGTGAGGCCTTCTGCATGTAATGTAGCCAGGAATAAAGCCTCTTCTCCGGGGTAACATGTGTTGTGTGCTATTTCATCAGTGTCACCTGTTTTTCAGCCTGCTTTAAGCCCACAACTTGGGGGGAGATGCAGCTGGTGCAGGCTGGTGCAGGCTGGTCCAGGCTGGTCCAGGGAGGCCTCCTGCATGTAATGTAGCCAGGAATAAAGCCTCTTCTCTGGGGCAACATGTGTTGTGTGCTATTTCATCAGTATCACCTGTTTTTCAGCCTGCTTTAAGCCCACATATTTGGGGGAGATGCAGCTGGTGCAGGCTGGTCCAGGCTGGTCCAGGGAGGCCTCCTGCATGTAATGTAGCCAGGAATAAAGCCTCTTCTCTGGGGCAACATGTGTTGTGTGCTATTTCATCAGTATCACCTGTTTTTCAGCCTGCTTTAAGCCCACATATTTGGGGGAGATGCAGCTGGTGCAGGCTGGTTGATGCTGTTCCAGGGAGGCCTCCTGCATGTAATGTAGCCAGGAATGAAGCCTCTTCTCTGGGGCAACATGTGTTGTGTGCTATTTCATCAGTATCACCTGTTTTTCAGCCTGCTTTAAGCCCACATATTTGGGGGAGATGCAGATGGTCCAGGCTGGTCCAGGGAGGCGTTGTGGAGGTCCGTTACCCAGGAATAAAGCCTCTTTCCTGGGGTAACATGCACTTGAAGTGGATGTAATGAGATGCAAATGAGATGCAAATGAGATGCGGATTTGTTACTTTAGCCTCTGTGGAGGTATTTCTCCGGGTTTTTCTTACTTTTCCTTGCTGCTTTCAGTGCATACACTGCGGGTAGGTGCAGGGAGGTGTTGTGGAGGGCCTTTACCCAGGAATAAAGCCTCTTTCCTGGGATAACATGCACTTGAAGTGGATGTAATGAGATGCAAATGAGATGCGGATTTGTTACTTTAGCCTCTGTGGAGGTATTTCTCCGGGTTTTTCTTACTTTTCCTTGCTGCTTTCAGTGCATACACTGCGGGTAGGTGCAGGGAGGTGTTGTGGAGGTCCGTTACCCAGGAATAAAGCCTCTTTCCTGGGGTAACATGCACTTGAAGTGGCTGTAATGAGATGCAAATGAGATGCGGATTTGTTACTTTAGCCTCTGTGGAGGTATTTCTCCGGGTTTTTCTTACTTTTCCTTGCTGCTTTCAGTGCATACACTGCGGGTAGGTGCAGGGAGGTGTTGTGCAGGTACTTAGCCCAGGAAAGGTGCCCCTTTTCGGGGTAACATGTACTAACCCTATGGCTTACGGCCATACCTCTCTGATGCGCCCGATCTCGTCTGATCTCGGAAGCTAAGCACAGTCGGGCCTGGTTAGTACTTGAATGGGAGACTGCCTGGGAATACCAGGTGCTGTAAGCTTTTGCTTAATGACAGGGGTGCTTCATGGAAGCCTCTCATCCGCCTCAAGGAGGCTGTAAATCGGACAGACAGGTGTCATGTGTGCCTGCTTAAGCTGGTGCTTAATGACAGGGGTGCTTCATGGAAGCCTCTCATCCGCCTCAAGGAGGCTGTAAATCGGATAGACAGGTGTCATGCTGGCCTGCTTAAGCTGGTGCTTAATGACAGGGGTGCTTCATGGAAGCCTCTCATCCGCCTCAAGGAGGCTGCAAATCGGACAGACAGGTGTCATGTGTGCCTGCTTACAGACAGGTGTCATGTGTGCCTGCCTAAGCTGGTGCTTAATGACAGGGGTGCAGGTGTCATGTGTGCCTGCCTAAGCTGGTGCTTAATGACAGGGGTGCAGGTGTCATGTGTGCCTGCCTAAGCTGGTGCTTAATGACAGGGGTGCAGGTGTCATGTGTGCCTGCCTAAGCTGGTGCTTAATGACAGGGGTGCAGGTGTCATGTGTGCCTGCCTAAGCTGGTGCTTAATGACAGGGGTGCTTCATGCAAGCCTCTCATCCGCCTCAAGGAGGCTGCAAATCGGACAGACAGGTGTCATGTGTGCCTGCTTAAGCTGGTGCTTAATGACAGGGGTGCTTCATGCAAGCCTCTCATCCGCCTCAAGGAGGCTGCAAATCGGACAGACAGGTGTCATGTGTGCCTGCTTAAGCTGGTGCTTAATGACAGGGGTGCTTCATGCAAGCCTCTCATCCGCCTCAAGGAGGCTGCAAATCGGACAGACAGGTGTCATGTGTGCCTGCTTAAGCTGGTGCTTAATGACAGGGGTGCTTCATGCAAGCCTCTCATCCGCCTCAAGGAGGCTGTAAATCGGACAGACAGGTGTCATGTGTGCCTGCTTAAGCTGGTGCTTAATGACAGGGGTGCTTCATGCAAGCCTCTCATCCGCCTCAAGGAGGCTGCAAATCGGACAGACAGGTGTCATGTGTGCCTGCTTACAGACAGGTGTCATGCTGGCCTGCCTAAGCTGGTGCTTAATGACAGGGGTGCAGGTGTCATGCTGGCCTGCCTAAGCTGGTGCTTAATGACAGGGGTGCAGGTGTCATGTGTGCCTGCCTAAGCTGGTGCTTAATGACAGGGGTGCAGGTGTCATGTGTGCCTGCCTAAGCTGGTGCTTAATGACAGGGGTGCAGGTGTCATGTGTGCCTGCCTAAGCTGGTGCTTAATGACAGGGGTGCAGGTGTCATGTGTGCCTGCCTAAGCTGGTGCTTAATGACAGGGGTGCAGGTGTCATGCTGGCCTGCCTAAGCTGGTGCTTAATGACAGGGGTGCAGGTGTCATGTGTGCCTGCCTAAGCTGGTGCTTAATGACAGGGGTGCAGGTGTCATGTGTGCCTGCCTAAGCTGGTGCTTAATGACAGGGGTGCAGGTGTCATGTGTGCCTGCCTAAGCTGGTGCTTAATGACAGGGGTGCAGGTGTCATGTGTGCCTGCCTAAGCTGGTGCTTAATGACAGGGGTGCAGGTGTCATGTGTGCCTGCCTAAGCTGGTGCTTAATGACAGGGGTGCAGGTGTCATGTGTGCCTGCCTAAGCTGGTGCTTAATGACAGGGGTGCTTCATGCAAGCCTCTCATCCGCCTCAAGGAGGCTGCAAATCGGACAGACAGGTGTCATGCTGGCCTGCTTAAGCTGGTGCTTAATGACAGGGGTGCTTCATGGAAGCCTCTCATCCGCCTCAAGGAGGCTGTAAATCGGACAGACAGGTGTAATGTGTGCCTGCCTAAGCTGGTGCTTAATGACAGGGGTGCAGGTGTCATGTGTGCCTGCCTAAGCTGGTGCTTAATGACAGGGGTGCTTCATGCAAGCCTCTCATCCGCCTCAAGGAGGCTGCAAATCGGACAGACAGGTGTCATGCTGGCCTGCTTAAGCTGGTGCTTAATGACAGGGGTGCTTCATGGAAGCCTCTCATCCGCCTCAAGGAGGCTGTAAATCGGACAGACAGGTGTCATGCTGGCCTGCTTAAGCTGGTGCTTAATGACAGGGGTGCTTCATGGAAGCCTCTCATCCGCCTCAAGGAGGCTGTAAATCGGACAGACAGGTGTAATGTGTGCCTGCCTAAGCTGGTGCTTAATGACAGGGGTGCAGGTGTCATGTGTGCCTGCCTAAGCTGGTGCTTAATGACAGGGGTGCAGGTGTCATGTGTGCCTGCCTAAGCTGGTGCTTAATGACAGGGGTGCAGGTGTCATGTGTGCCTGCCTAAGCTGGTGCTTAATGACAGGGGTGCTTCATGCAAGCCTCTCATCCGCCTCAAGGAGGCTGCAAATCGGACAGACAGGTGTCATGTGTGCCTGCTTAAGCTGGTGCTTAATGACAGGGGTGCTTCATGCAAGCCTCTCATCCGCCTCAAGGAGGCTGCAAATCGGACAGACAGGTGTCATGTGTGCCTGCTTAAGCTGGTGCTTAATGACAGGGGTGCTTCATGCAAGCCTCTCATCCGCCTCAAGGAGGCTGCAAATCGGACAGACAGGTGTCATGTGTGCCTGCTTACAGACAGGTGTCATGTGTGCCTGCCTAAGCTGGTGCTTAATGACAGGGGTGCTTCATGCAAGCCTCTCATCCGCCTCAAGGAGGCTGCAAATCGGACAGACAGGTGTCATGTGTGCCTGCTTAAGCTGGTGCTTAATGACAGGGGTGCTTCATGCAAGCCTCTCATCCGCCTCAAGGAGGCTGTAAATCGGACAGACAGGTGTCATGTGTGCCTGCTTACAGACAGGTGTCATGTGTGCCTGCCTAAGCTGGTGCTTAATGACAGGGGTGCTTCATGCAAGCCTCTCATCCGCCTCAAGGAGGCTGCAAATCGGACAGACAGGTGTCATGCTGGCCTGCTTAAGCTGGTGCTTAATGACAGGGGTGCTTCATGGAAGCCTCTCATCCGCCTCAAGGAGGCTGTAAATCGGACAGACAGGTGTAATGTGTGCCTGCCTAAGCTGGTGCTTAATGACAGGGGTGCAGGTGTCATGTGTGCCTGCCTAAGCTGGTGCTTAATGACAGGGGTGCAGGTGTCATGTGTGCCTGCCTAAGCTGGTGCTTAATGACAGGGGTGCAGGTGTCATGTGTGCCTGCCTAAGCTGGTGCTTAATGACAGGGGTGCTTCATGCAAGCCTCTCATCCGCCTCAAGGAGGCTGCAAATCGGACAGACAGGTGTCATGTGTGCCTGCTTAAGCTGGTGCTTAATGACAGGGGTGCTTCATGCAAGCCTCTCATCCGCCTCAAGGAGGCTGCAAATCGGACAGACAGGTGTCATGTGTGCCTGCTTAAGCTGGTGCTTAATGACAGGGGTGCTTCATGCAAGCCTCTCATCCGCCTCAAGGAGGCTGCAAATCGGACAGACAGGTGTCATGTGTGCCTGCTTACAGACAGGTGTCATGTGTGCCTGCCTAAGCTGGTGCTTAATGACAGGGGTGCTTCATGCAAGCCTCTCATCCGCCTCAAGGAGGCTGCAAATCGGACAGACAGGTGTCATGTGTGCCTGCTTAAGCTGGTGCTTAATGACAGGGGTGCTTCATGCAAGCCTCTCATCCGCCTCAAGGAGGCTGTAAATCGGACAGACAGGTGTCATGTGTGCCTGCTTACAGACAGGTGTCATGTGTGCCTGCCTAAGCTGGTGCTTAATGACAGGGGTGCTTCATGCAAGCCTCTCATCCGCCTCAAGGAGGCTGCAAATCGGACAGACAGGTGTCATGCTGGCCTGCTTAAGCTGGTGCTTAATGACAGGGGTGCTTCACCTTCCCGGGCCTGCTGCGGACGAACGCAAGCTCGGATCTGAAATCGCCTCCACAGCATTGTAGAGGGGAATAAAACTTAATTTTAGATGTAAGGCACGAGGCTCTGCGACCTTCCGTCGCGGAGATATGGGCGTGTGTGTCTGCAGCACTACCAGAACTGAGTTTGCCTCCTGGAAAAATGACAGAGTATTGAGGCGCTGAACGTTCTGCGCTTCGAGGCTGCGGTACCGTTCCGGGCCTGCTGCGGCCGAATGCAGGCCCGGATCTGAAATCGGCCTCGTGGGGATTGTAGAGGGCAATAAAACGAAGAATTCGGTACGAGGCACGAGGCGGTGCGAGCTTGCATCGCGGAGCTATGGGCGTGTGTGTCTCCAGCTTGCAGGCAGAAGCGCTGAACGTTCAGCGCTTCGAGTCTGCGGTACCGTCCCGGGCCTGCTGCGGCCGAATGCAGGCCCGGATCTGAAATCGGCCTCGTGGGGATTGTAGAGGGCAATAAAACGAAGAATTCGGCGCGAGGCACGAGGCTCTGCGAGCTTTCGTCGCGGAGCTATGGGCGTGTGTGTCTGCAGCTTGCACGGACAAGCGCAGAAGCTTCAGCGCTTCGAGTCTGCGGTACCGTCCCGGGCCTGCTGCGGACGAACGCAAGCTCGGATCTGAAATCGGTCTCGACAGCATTGTAGAGGGGAATAAAACGAAGAATTCGGCGTAAGGCACGCGGCTGTGTGACCTTGTGTCGCGGAGCTGTGGGGATGTGGGTCTGCGGTACCTTCCCGGACCTGCTGCGGGCGAAGGCAGGCTCGGATCTGAAATCGGCCTCCACAGCATTGTAGAGGGGAATAAAACTTAATTTTAGATGTAAGGCACGAGGCTCTGCGACCTTCCGTCGCGGAGATATGGGCGTGTGTGTCTGCAGCACTACCAGAACTGAGTTTGCCTCCTGGAAAAATGACAGAGTATTGAGGCGCTGAACGTTCTGCGCTTGTCACCGTGGCGTGCACACAAGCGCAGAAGGTTCAGCGCTTCGAAAAGCCTCTTTCGGAGGGTGCACACGCCGACTTCAACTACGTGCTGCTCGGGCTGTGGGACTCGGTTTATTCCTCTGACAATTTCCCTGGCTGCCCCACGTCAGGGCCGACAATTCGGCTGGCTGGGCCCGGCTGTGCAGTGCATTTCCGGGTAGATACGGCGGGGGGAAGTCGGCGAAATTCCGGTACCGTCCCGGGCCTGCTGCGGACGAACGCCGGCTCGGATCTGAAATCGGTCTCGACAGCATTGTAGAGGGGAATAAAACGAAGAATTCGGCGTAAGGCACGCGGCCGTGTGACCTTGTGTCGCGGAGCTGTGGGGATGTGGGTCTGCGGTACCGTCCCGGACCTGCTGCGGGCGAAGGCAGGCTCGGATCTGAAATCGGCCACGGCAGCATTGTAGAGGGGAATAAAACTTAATTTTAGATGTAATGCACGAGGCTCTGCGACCTTGCCTCGCGGAGATATGGGGATGTGGTTCTGCGGACGGTCCCGGACCTGGTGCGGCCGAATGCAGGCTCGGATCTGAAATCGGTCTCGACAGCATTGTAGAGGGGAATAAAACGAAGAATTCGGCGTGAGGCACGGGGCTCTGTGACCTTGCCTCGCGGAGATATGGGGATGTGTGTCCGCCTGCAGTACCGTCCCGGGCCTGCTGCGGCCGAACGCATGCCCGGATCTGAAATCGGAGACGGCAGCATTGTAGAGGGGAATAAAACCTAATTTTAGGTGTAAGGCACGAGGCTCTGCGACCTTCCGTCGCGGAGATATGGGCGTGTGTGTCTGCAGCACTACCAGAACTGAGTTTGCCTCCTGGAAAAACGACAGAGTATTGAGGCGCTGAACCTTCTGCGCTTGTGCGCAAGTCACGGTGACAAGCGCAGAAGGTTCAGCGCTTGTGCACAAGTCAGGGTGACAAGCGCAGGAGGTTCAGCGCTTCAATACTCTGTCATTTTTCCGGGAGGCACACAAGCGCAGAAGGTCCAGCGCTTCAATACTCTGTCATTTTTCCGGGAGGCACAAGCGCTGAAGGTTCAGCGCTTGTCACCCTGACTCAGGGTTTTGGCCATTTTCATAGGTGGTCACCAAGCCACCTGGGGCACGATTACAGAAACCCAGTTTTCAGAAAAAGCTCTTCCATAGAAATTCAAGGAGAGGTCGTGCAGATGACATCCGACCATGGTGAGCCCTCACTGGACCTAGTCTGAAGCCCGCCTGGGTGTGTTGCTGGTTCTCCTGACTGACATTTTCAAGAATATGCCAGAGTATTGGATTGACGGAAATAAAACAGAGTATTGGATTGACGGAAATAAAACAGAGTATTGGATTGACGGAAATAAAACAGAGTATTGGATTGACGGAAATAAAACAGAGTATTGGATGGATTGACAGATTGAAGGGGGACTTTGCCCGAGTGTTGTCCCCCAGCGAGCGGCTGAACGAATGGCAAACCTGACCCGCCATCGGAGGGCCTCCGTCGACCGGCGTTTCGCCAGTGTTCGGGCGGTAGGTTCCTCCGGCCTGCGGGTTAGTCTCTATGGCCGGGAGGACCCACACGCAGGGGTGAGACATTCCCTCT
>JAQMIO010000010.1:62500-70000 GCA_028022725.1 Lycodopsis pacificus | reverse complement strand
CGAAAAAATAAAGTTAAAGTTGGAAAAGACTTAGAAAAATAACGATAAGAAAATGCAGTTGCATTCCCAGACCCATGAAAAATAAAGTTAAAGTTGGAAAAGACTTAGAAAAAAAACAGAGACTTGATTTCACCCAGGCTCTGTCTGGGGTGAATGAGGCCGGTTTTGGAGGCTCCTGCAGCGGATGAGTTTGCAGCCAACAACCCCTGTCTCCTCCCTGGAGCTCAGTCGCCCTCCTGTGGACATAAATGTGTATTGCATGATAAAAAAATAATTCAGTTGCATTCCCAGACCCACGAAAAATAAAGTTAAAGTTGGAAAAGACTTAGAAAAAAACCAGAGACTTGATGTCATCCAGGCTCTGTCTGGGGTGAATGAGGCCGGTTTTGGGGCTCTGGCTCGGACCAGAGATGGTGCGTGGCTCCCCCTGGGTCTCTGGTAGTCTGTGCCAGTACCAGACCCACGAAAAAATAAAGTTAAAGTTGGAAAAGACTTAGAAAAATAACGATAAGAAAATGCAGCTGTAATACCAGACCCACGAAAAAATAAAGTTAAAGTTGGAAAAGACTTAGAAAAATAACGATAAGAAACTGCAGCTGTAATACCAGATCCACGAAAAAATAAAGTTAAAGTTGGAAAAGACTTAGAAAAATAACGATAAGAAACTGCAGCTGTAATACCAGATCCACGAAAAAATAAAGTTAAAGTTGGAAAAGACTTAGAAAAATAACGATAAGAAACTGCAGCTGTAATACCAGATCCACGAAAAAATAAAGTTAAAGTTGGAAAAGACTTAGAAAAAAAACGATAAGAAACTGCAGCTGTAATACCAGATCCACGAAAAAATAAAGTTAAAGTTGGAAAAGACTTAGAAAAATAACGATAAGAAACTGCAGCTGTAATACCAGATCCACGAAAAAATAAAGTTAAAGTTGGAAAAGACTTAGAAAAATAACGATAAGAAACTGCAGCTGTAATACCAGATCCACGAAAAAATAAAGTTAAAGTTGGAAAAGACTTAGAAAAATAACGATAAGAAAATGCAGTTGTAATACCAGATCCACGAAACCAAATTTGGATTACCAGATCCACGAAACCAGATTTGGAATACCAGATCCACGAAACTCTGGGGGCGCTGACGGAGGGTTTTAACCCAGGGAGGAGGCTTAAGTCTCGGGGCCCGGGACCGGCTGGTGCGCGGGGTAAGAGGGGTATGTGTCGGAGGTGTCTCTGCGGGGTTTTGGTGCATGATGGGCGGGTGTGGAAGAGTGTTGAGGGGGGGGGGTGTGTGTGTGAGGTATTTTCGGCCTGCTTTAAGCCCACATCTTGGGGGGAGATGCAGCTGGTGCAGGCTGGTGCAGGCTGGTCCAGGGAGGCGTTGTGGAGGCCCTTTAGCCAGGAATGAAGCCTCTTCTCTGGGGTAACGTGTGATGTGTGCTATTTAATCAGTATCACCTGTTTTTCAGCCTGCTTTAAGCCCACATATTTGGGGGAGATGCAGCTGGTGCAGGCTGGTCCAGGGAGGCGTTGTGGAGGCCCTTTAGCCAGGAATGAAGCCTCTTCTCTGGGGTAACGTGTGTTGTGTGCTATTTCATCAGTATCACCTGTTTTTCAGCCTGCTTTAAGCCCACCTCTTGGGGGGAGATGCAGCTGGTTGATGCTGTTCCAGGGAGGCCTCCTGCATGTAATGTAGCCAGGAATAAAGCCTCTTCTCTGGGGTAACGTGTGTTGTGTGCTATTTCATCAGTATCACCTGTTTTCAGCCTGCTTTAAGCCCACAACTTGGGATGTTATGTGCAGTATGGGGCAGGCTGGTTGATGCTGTTCCAGTGAGGCCTTCTGCATGTAATGTAGCCAGGAATAAAGCCTCTTCTCCGGGGTAACATGTGTTGTGTGCTATTTCATCAGTGTCACCTGTTTTTCAGCCTGCTTTAAGCCCACAACTTGGGGGGAGATGCAGCTGGTGCAGGCTGGTGCAGGCTGGTCCAGGCTGGTCCAGGGAGGCCTCCTGCATGTAATGTAGCCAGGAATAAAGCCTCTTCTCTGGGGCAACATGTGTTGTGTGCTATTTCATCAGTATCACCTGTTTTTCAGCCTGCTTTAAGCCCACATATTTGGGGGAGATGCAGCTGGTGCAGGCTGGTCCAGGCTGGTCCAGGGAGGCCTCCTGCATGTAATGTAGCCAGGAATAAAGCCTCTTCTCTGGGGCAACATGTGTTGTGTGCTATTTCATCAGTATCACCTGTTTTTCAGCCTGCTTTAAGCCCACATATTTGGGGGAGATGCAGCTGGTGCAGGCTGGTTGATGCTGTTCCAGGGAGGCCTCCTGCATGTAATGTAGCCAGGAATGAAGCCTCTTCTCTGGGGCAACATGTGTTGTGTGCTATTTCATCAGTATCACCTGTTTTTCAGCCTGCTTTAAGCCCACATATTTGGGGGAGATGCAGATGGTCCAGGCTGGTCCAGGGAGGCGTTGTGGAGGTCCGTTACCCAGGAATAAAGCCTCTTTCCTGGGGTAACATGCACTTGAAGTGGATGTAATGAGATGCAAATGAGATGCAAATGAGATGCGGATTTGTTACTTTAGCCTCTGTGGAGGTATTTCTCCGGGTTTTTCTTACTTTTCCTTGCTGCTTTCAGTGCATACACTGCGGGTAGGTGCAGGGAGGTGTTGTGGAGGGCCTTTACCCAGGAATAAAGCCTCTTTCCTGGGATAACATGCACTTGAAGTGGATGTAATGAGATGCAAATGAGATGCGGATTTGTTACTTTAGCCTCTGTGGAGGTATTTCTCCGGGTTTTTCTTACTTTTCCTTGCTGCTTTCAGTGCATACACTGCGGGTAGGTGCAGGGAGGTGTTGTGGAGGTCCGTTACCCAGGAATAAAGCCTCTTTCCTGGGGTAACATGCACTTGAAGTGGCTGTAATGAGATGCAAATGAGATGCGGATTTGTTACTTTAGCCTCTGTGGAGGTATTTCTCCGGGTTTTTCTTACTTTTCCTTGCTGCTTTCAGTGCATACACTGCGGGTAGGTGCAGGGAGGTGTTGTGCAGGTACTTAGCCCAGGAAAGGTGCCCCTTTTCGGGGTAACATGTACTAACCCTATGGCTTACGGCCATACCTCTCTGATGCGCCCGATCTCGTCTGATCTCGGAAGCTAAGCACAGTCGGGCCTGGTTAGTACTTGAATGGGAGACTGCCTGGGAATACCAGGTGCTGTAAGCTTTTGCTTAATGACAGGGGTGCTTCATGGAAGCCTCTCATCCGCCTCAAGGAGGCTGTAAATCGGACAGACAGGTGTCATGTGTGCCTGCTTAAGCTGGTGCTTAATGACAGGGGTGCTTCATGGAAGCCTCTCATCCGCCTCAAGGAGGCTGTAAATCGGATAGACAGGTGTCATGCTGGCCTGCTTAAGCTGGTGCTTAATGACAGGGGTGCTTCATGGAAGCCTCTCATCCGCCTCAAGGAGGCTGCAAATCGGACAGACAGGTGTCATGTGTGCCTGCTTACAGACAGGTGTCATGTGTGCCTGCCTAAGCTGGTGCTTAATGACAGGGGTGCAGGTGTCATGTGTGCCTGCCTAAGCTGGTGCTTAATGACAGGGGTGCAGGTGTCATGTGTGCCTGCCTAAGCTGGTGCTTAATGACAGGGGTGCAGGTGTCATGTGTGCCTGCCTAAGCTGGTGCTTAATGACAGGGGTGCAGGTGTCATGTGTGCCTGCCTAAGCTGGTGCTTAATGACAGGGGTGCTTCATGCAAGCCTCTCATCCGCCTCAAGGAGGCTGCAAATCGGACAGACAGGTGTCATGTGTGCCTGCTTAAGCTGGTGCTTAATGACAGGGGTGCTTCATGCAAGCCTCTCATCCGCCTCAAGGAGGCTGCAAATCGGACAGACAGGTGTCATGTGTGCCTGCTTAAGCTGGTGCTTAATGACAGGGGTGCTTCATGCAAGCCTCTCATCCGCCTCAAGGAGGCTGCAAATCGGACAGACAGGTGTCATGTGTGCCTGCTTAAGCTGGTGCTTAATGACAGGGGTGCTTCATGCAAGCCTCTCATCCGCCTCAAGGAGGCTGTAAATCGGACAGACAGGTGTCATGTGTGCCTGCTTAAGCTGGTGCTTAATGACAGGGGTGCTTCATGCAAGCCTCTCATCCGCCTCAAGGAGGCTGCAAATCGGACAGACAGGTGTCATGTGTGCCTGCTTACAGACAGGTGTCATGCTGGCCTGCCTAAGCTGGTGCTTAATGACAGGGGTGCAGGTGTCATGCTGGCCTGCCTAAGCTGGTGCTTAATGACAGGGGTGCAGGTGTCATGTGTGCCTGCCTAAGCTGGTGCTTAATGACAGGGGTGCAGGTGTCATGTGTGCCTGCCTAAGCTGGTGCTTAATGACAGGGGTGCAGGTGTCATGTGTGCCTGCCTAAGCTGGTGCTTAATGACAGGGGTGCAGGTGTCATGTGTGCCTGCCTAAGCTGGTGCTTAATGACAGGGGTGCAGGTGTCATGCTGGCCTGCCTAAGCTGGTGCTTAATGACAGGGGTGCAGGTGTCATGTGTGCCTGCCTAAGCTGGTGCTTAATGACAGGGGTGCAGGTGTCATGTGTGCCTGCCTAAGCTGGTGCTTAATGACAGGGGTGCAGGTGTCATGTGTGCCTGCCTAAGCTGGTGCTTAATGACAGGGGTGCAGGTGTCATGTGTGCCTGCCTAAGCTGGTGCTTAATGACAGGGGTGCAGGTGTCATGTGTGCCTGCCTAAGCTGGTGCTTAATGACAGGGGTGCAGGTGTCATGTGTGCCTGCCTAAGCTGGTGCTTAATGACAGGGGTGCTTCATGCAAGCCTCTCATCCGCCTCAAGGAGGCTGCAAATCGGACAGACAGGTGTCATGCTGGCCTGCTTAAGCTGGTGCTTAATGACAGGGGTGCTTCATGGAAGCCTCTCATCCGCCTCAAGGAGGCTGTAAATCGGACAGACAGGTGTAATGTGTGCCTGCCTAAGCTGGTGCTTAATGACAGGGGTGCAGGTGTCATGTGTGCCTGCCTAAGCTGGTGCTTAATGACAGGGGTGCTTCATGCAAGCCTCTCATCCGCCTCAAGGAGGCTGCAAATCGGACAGACAGGTGTCATGCTGGCCTGCTTAAGCTGGTGCTTAATGACAGGGGTGCTTCATGGAAGCCTCTCATCCGCCTCAAGGAGGCTGTAAATCGGACAGACAGGTGTCATGCTGGCCTGCTTAAGCTGGTGCTTAATGACAGGGGTGCTTCATGGAAGCCTCTCATCCGCCTCAAGGAGGCTGTAAATCGGACAGACAGGTGTAATGTGTGCCTGCCTAAGCTGGTGCTTAATGACAGGGGTGCAGGTGTCATGTGTGCCTGCCTAAGCTGGTGCTTAATGACAGGGGTGCAGGTGTCATGTGTGCCTGCCTAAGCTGGTGCTTAATGACAGGGGTGCAGGTGTCATGTGTGCCTGCCTAAGCTGGTGCTTAATGACAGGGGTGCTTCATGCAAGCCTCTCATCCGCCTCAAGGAGGCTGCAAATCGGACAGACAGGTGTCATGTGTGCCTGCTTAAGCTGGTGCTTAATGACAGGGGTGCTTCATGCAAGCCTCTCATCCGCCTCAAGGAGGCTGCAAATCGGACAGACAGGTGTCATGTGTGCCTGCTTAAGCTGGTGCTTAATGACAGGGGTGCTTCATGCAAGCCTCTCATCCGCCTCAAGGAGGCTGCAAATCGGACAGACAGGTGTCATGTGTGCCTGCTTACAGACAGGTGTCATGTGTGCCTGCCTAAGCTGGTGCTTAATGACAGGGGTGCTTCATGCAAGCCTCTCATCCGCCTCAAGGAGGCTGCAAATCGGACAGACAGGTGTCATGTGTGCCTGCTTAAGCTGGTGCTTAATGACAGGGGTGCTTCATGCAAGCCTCTCATCCGCCTCAAGGAGGCTGTAAATCGGACAGACAGGTGTCATGTGTGCCTGCTTACAGACAGGTGTCATGTGTGCCTGCCTAAGCTGGTGCTTAATGACAGGGGTGCTTCATGCAAGCCTCTCATCCGCCTCAAGGAGGCTGCAAATCGGACAGACAGGTGTCATGCTGGCCTGCTTAAGCTGGTGCTTAATGACAGGGGTGCTTCACCTTCCCGGGCCTGCTGCGGACGAACGCAAGCTCGGATCTGAAATCGCCTCCACAGCATTGTAGAGGGGAATAAAACTTAATTTTAGATGTAAGGCACGAGGCTCTGCGACCTTCCGTCGCGGAGATATGGGCGTGTGTGTCTGCAGCACTACCAGAACTGAGTTTGCCTCCTGGAAAAATGACAGAGTATTGAGGCGCTGAACGTTCTGCGCTTCGAGGCTGCGGTACCGTTCCGGGCCTGCTGCGGCCGAATGCAGGCCCGGATCTGAAATCGGCCTCGTGGGGATTGTAGAGGGCAATAAAACGAAGAATTCGGTACGAGGCACGAGGCGGTGCGAGCTTGCATCGCGGAGCTATGGGCGTGTGTGTCTCCAGCTTGCAGGCAGAAGCGCTGAACGTTCAGCGCTTCGAGTCTGCGGTACCGTCCCGGGCCTGCTGCGGCCGAATGCAGGCCCGGATCTGAAATCGGCCTCGTGGGGATTGTAGAGGGCAATAAAACGAAGAATTCGGCGCGAGGCACGAGGCTCTGCGAGCTTTCGTCGCGGAGCTATGGGCGTGTGTGTCTGCAGCTTGCACGGACAAGCGCAGAAGCTTCAGCGCTTCGAGTCTGCGGTACCGTCCCGGGCCTGCTGCGGACGAACGCAAGCTCGGATCTGAAATCGGTCTCGACAGCATTGTAGAGGGGAATAAAACGAAGAATTCGGCGTAAGGCACGCGGCTGTGTGACCTTGTGTCGCGGAGCTGTGGGGATGTGGGTCTGCGGTACCTTCCCGGACCTGCTGCGGGCGAAGGCAGGCTCGGATCTGAAATCGGCCTCCACAGCATTGTAGAGGGGAATAAAACTTAATTTTAGATGTAAGGCACGAGGCTCTGCGACCTTCCGTCGCGGAGATATGGGCGTGTGTGTCTGCAGCACTACCAGAACTGAGTTTGCCTCCTGGAAAAATGACAGAGTATTGAGGCGCTGAACGTTCTGCGCTTGTCACCGTGGCGTGCACACAAGCGCAGAAGGTTCAGCGCTTCGAAAAGCCTCTTTCGGAGGGTGCACACGCCGACTTCAACTACGTGCTGCTCGGGCTGTGGGACTCGGTTTATTCCTCTGACAATTTCCCTGGCTGCCCCACGTCAGGGCCGACAATTCGGCTGGCTGGGCCCGGCTGTGCAGTGCATTTCCGGGTAGATACGGCGGGGGGAAGTCGGCGAAATTCCGGTACCGTCCCGGGCCTGCTGCGGACGAACGCCGGCTCGGATCTGAAATCGGTCTCGACAGCATTGTAGAGGGGAATAAAACGAAGAATTCGGCGTAAGGCACGCGGCCGTGTGACCTTGTGTCGCGGAGCTGTGGGGATGTGGGTCTGCGGTACCGTCCCGGACCTG
>JAQMIO010000010.1:42500-52500 GCA_028022725.1 Lycodopsis pacificus | reverse complement strand
ACCCAGGCTCAGTCTGGGGTGAATGAGGCCGGTTTTGGGGCTCTGGCTCGGGCCAGAGACGGTGCGTGGCTCCCCCTGGGTCTCTGGTAGTCTGTTGCATTCCCAGACCCACGAAAAAAAAAAGTTAAAGTTGGAAAAGACTTAGAAAAAAACCAGAGACTTGATGTCATCCAGGCTCTGTCTGGGGTGAATGAGGCCGGTTTTGGGGCTCTGGCTCGGACCAGAGAAGGTGCGTGGCTCCCCCTGGGTCTCTGGTAGTCTGTGCCAGTACCAGACCCACGAAAAAATAAAGTTAAAGTTGGAAAAGACTTAGAAAAATAACGATAAGAAAATGCAGTTGTAATACCAGATCCACGAAAAAATAAAGTTAAAGTTGGAAAAGACTTAGAAAAATAACGATAAGAAAATGCAGTTGCATTCCCAGACCCATGAAAAATAAAGTTAAAGTTGGAAAAGACTTAGAAAAAAACCAGAGACTTGATTTCACCCAGGCTCAGTCTGGGGTGAATGAGGCCGGTTTGGAGGCTCCTGCAGCGGATGAGTTTGCAGCCAACAACCCCTGTCTCCACCCTGGAGCTCAGTCGCCCTCCTGTGGACATAAATGTGTATTGCATGATCAAAAAATAATTCAGTTGCATTCCCAGACCCATGAAAAATAAAGTTAAAGTTGGAAAAGACTTAGAAAAAAACCAGAGACTTGATGTCACCCAGGCTCTGTCTGGGGTGAATGAGGCCGGTTTTGGGGCTCTGGCTCGGGCCAGAGATGGTGCGTGGCTCCCCCTGGGTCTCTGGTAGTCTGTTGCATTCCCAGACCCACGAAAAAAAAAAGTTAAAGTTGGAAAAGACTTAGAAAAAAACCAGAGACTTGATGTCACCCAGGCTCAGTCTGGGGTGAATGAGGCCGGTTTTGGGGCTCTGGCTCGGGCCAGAGACGGTGCGTGGCTCCCCCTGGGTCTCTGGTAGTCTGTTGCATTCCCAGACCCACGAAAAAAAAAAGTTAAAGTTGGAAAAGACTTAGAAAAAAACCAGAGACTTGATGTCATCCAGGCTCTGTCTGGGGTGAATGAGGCCGGTTTTGGGGCTCTGGCTCGGACCAGAGAAGGTGCGTGGCTCCCCCTGGGTCTCTGGTAGTCTGTGCCAGTACCAGACCCACGAAAAAATAAAGTTAAAGTTGGAAAAGACTTAGAAAAATAACGATAAGAAAATGCAGTTGTAATACCAGATCCACGAAAAAATAAAGTTAAAGTTGGAAAAGACTTAGAAAAATAACGATAAGAAAATGCAGTTGCATTCCCAGACCCATGAAAAATAAAGTTAAAGTTGGAAAAGACTTAGAAAAAAAACAGAGACTTGATTTCACCCAGGCTCTGTCTGGGGTGAATGAGGCCGGTTTTGGAGGCTCCTGCAGCGGATGAGTTTGCAGCCAACAACCCCTGTCTCCTCCCTGGAGCTCAGTCGCCCTCCTGTGGACATAAATGTGTATTGCATGATAAAAAAATAATTCAGTTGCATTCCCAGACCCACGAAAAATAAAGTTAAAGTTGGAAAAGACTTAGAAAAAAACCAGAGACTTGATGTCATCCAGGCTCTGTCTGGGGTGAATGAGGCCGGTTTTGGGGCTCTGGCTCGGACCAGAGATGGTGCGTGGCTCCCCCTGGGTCTCTGGTAGTCTGTGCCAGTACCAGACCCACGAAAAAATAAAGTTAAAGTTGGAAAAGACTTAGAAAAATAACGATAAGAAAATGCAGCTGTAATACCAGACCCACGAAAAAATAAAGTTAAAGTTGGAAAAGACTTAGAAAAATAACGATAAGAAACTGCAGCTGTAATACCAGATCCACGAAAAAATAAAGTTAAAGTTGGAAAAGACTTAGAAAAATAACGATAAGAAACTGCAGCTGTAATACCAGATCCACGAAAAAATAAAGTTAAAGTTGGAAAAGACTTAGAAAAATAACGATAAGAAACTGCAGCTGTAATACCAGATCCACGAAAAAATAAAGTTAAAGTTGGAAAAGACTTAGAAAAAAAACGATAAGAAACTGCAGCTGTAATACCAGATCCACGAAAAAATAAAGTTAAAGTTGGAAAAGACTTAGAAAAATAACGATAAGAAACTGCAGCTGTAATACCAGATCCACGAAAAAATAAAGTTAAAGTTGGAAAAGACTTAGAAAAATAACGATAAGAAACTGCAGCTGTAATACCAGATCCACGAAAAAATAAAGTTAAAGTTGGAAAAGACTTAGAAAAATAACGATAAGAAAATGCAGTTGTAATACCAGATCCACGAAACCAAATTTGGATTACCAGATCCACGAAACCAGATTTGGAATACCAGATCCACGAAACTCTGGGGGCGCTGACGGAGGGTTTTAACCCAGGGAGGAGGCTTAAGTCTCGGGGCCCGGGACCGGCTGGTGCGCGGGGTAAGAGGGGTATGTGTCGGAGGTGTCTCTGCGGGGTTTTGGTGCATGATGGGCGGGTGTGGAAGAGTGTTGAGGGGGGGGGGTGTGTGTGTGAGGTATTTTCGGCCTGCTTTAAGCCCACATCTTGGGGGGAGATGCAGCTGGTGCAGGCTGGTGCAGGCTGGTCCAGGGAGGCGTTGTGGAGGCCCTTTAGCCAGGAATGAAGCCTCTTCTCTGGGGTAACGTGTGATGTGTGCTATTTAATCAGTATCACCTGTTTTTCAGCCTGCTTTAAGCCCACATATTTGGGGGAGATGCAGCTGGTGCAGGCTGGTCCAGGGAGGCGTTGTGGAGGCCCTTTAGCCAGGAATGAAGCCTCTTCTCTGGGGTAACGTGTGTTGTGTGCTATTTCATCAGTATCACCTGTTTTTCAGCCTGCTTTAAGCCCACCTCTTGGGGGGAGATGCAGCTGGTTGATGCTGTTCCAGGGAGGCCTCCTGCATGTAATGTAGCCAGGAATAAAGCCTCTTCTCTGGGGTAACGTGTGTTGTGTGCTATTTCATCAGTATCACCTGTTTTCAGCCTGCTTTAAGCCCACAACTTGGGATGTTATGTGCAGTATGGGGCAGGCTGGTTGATGCTGTTCCAGTGAGGCCTTCTGCATGTAATGTAGCCAGGAATAAAGCCTCTTCTCCGGGGTAACATGTGTTGTGTGCTATTTCATCAGTGTCACCTGTTTTTCAGCCTGCTTTAAGCCCACAACTTGGGGGGAGATGCAGCTGGTGCAGGCTGGTGCAGGCTGGTCCAGGCTGGTCCAGGGAGGCCTCCTGCATGTAATGTAGCCAGGAATAAAGCCTCTTCTCTGGGGCAACATGTGTTGTGTGCTATTTCATCAGTATCACCTGTTTTTCAGCCTGCTTTAAGCCCACATATTTGGGGGAGATGCAGCTGGTGCAGGCTGGTCCAGGCTGGTCCAGGGAGGCCTCCTGCATGTAATGTAGCCAGGAATAAAGCCTCTTCTCTGGGGCAACATGTGTTGTGTGCTATTTCATCAGTATCACCTGTTTTTCAGCCTGCTTTAAGCCCACATATTTGGGGGAGATGCAGCTGGTGCAGGCTGGTTGATGCTGTTCCAGGGAGGCCTCCTGCATGTAATGTAGCCAGGAATGAAGCCTCTTCTCTGGGGCAACATGTGTTGTGTGCTATTTCATCAGTATCACCTGTTTTTCAGCCTGCTTTAAGCCCACATATTTGGGGGAGATGCAGATGGTCCAGGCTGGTCCAGGGAGGCGTTGTGGAGGTCCGTTACCCAGGAATAAAGCCTCTTTCCTGGGGTAACATGCACTTGAAGTGGATGTAATGAGATGCAAATGAGATGCAAATGAGATGCGGATTTGTTACTTTAGCCTCTGTGGAGGTATTTCTCCGGGTTTTTCTTACTTTTCCTTGCTGCTTTCAGTGCATACACTGCGGGTAGGTGCAGGGAGGTGTTGTGGAGGGCCTTTACCCAGGAATAAAGCCTCTTTCCTGGGATAACATGCACTTGAAGTGGATGTAATGAGATGCAAATGAGATGCGGATTTGTTACTTTAGCCTCTGTGGAGGTATTTCTCCGGGTTTTTCTTACTTTTCCTTGCTGCTTTCAGTGCATACACTGCGGGTAGGTGCAGGGAGGTGTTGTGGAGGTCCGTTACCCAGGAATAAAGCCTCTTTCCTGGGGTAACATGCACTTGAAGTGGCTGTAATGAGATGCAAATGAGATGCGGATTTGTTACTTTAGCCTCTGTGGAGGTATTTCTCCGGGTTTTTCTTACTTTTCCTTGCTGCTTTCAGTGCATACACTGCGGGTAGGTGCAGGGAGGTGTTGTGCAGGTACTTAGCCCAGGAAAGGTGCCCCTTTTCGGGGTAACATGTACTAACCCTATGGCTTACGGCCATACCTCTCTGATGCGCCCGATCTCGTCTGATCTCGGAAGCTAAGCACAGTCGGGCCTGGTTAGTACTTGAATGGGAGACTGCCTGGGAATACCAGGTGCTGTAAGCTTTTGCTTAATGACAGGGGTGCTTCATGGAAGCCTCTCATCCGCCTCAAGGAGGCTGTAAATCGGACAGACAGGTGTCATGTGTGCCTGCTTAAGCTGGTGCTTAATGACAGGGGTGCTTCATGGAAGCCTCTCATCCGCCTCAAGGAGGCTGTAAATCGGATAGACAGGTGTCATGCTGGCCTGCTTAAGCTGGTGCTTAATGACAGGGGTGCTTCATGGAAGCCTCTCATCCGCCTCAAGGAGGCTGCAAATCGGACAGACAGGTGTCATGTGTGCCTGCTTACAGACAGGTGTCATGTGTGCCTGCCTAAGCTGGTGCTTAATGACAGGGGTGCAGGTGTCATGTGTGCCTGCCTAAGCTGGTGCTTAATGACAGGGGTGCAGGTGTCATGTGTGCCTGCCTAAGCTGGTGCTTAATGACAGGGGTGCAGGTGTCATGTGTGCCTGCCTAAGCTGGTGCTTAATGACAGGGGTGCAGGTGTCATGTGTGCCTGCCTAAGCTGGTGCTTAATGACAGGGGTGCTTCATGCAAGCCTCTCATCCGCCTCAAGGAGGCTGCAAATCGGACAGACAGGTGTCATGTGTGCCTGCTTAAGCTGGTGCTTAATGACAGGGGTGCTTCATGCAAGCCTCTCATCCGCCTCAAGGAGGCTGCAAATCGGACAGACAGGTGTCATGTGTGCCTGCTTAAGCTGGTGCTTAATGACAGGGGTGCTTCATGCAAGCCTCTCATCCGCCTCAAGGAGGCTGCAAATCGGACAGACAGGTGTCATGTGTGCCTGCTTAAGCTGGTGCTTAATGACAGGGGTGCTTCATGCAAGCCTCTCATCCGCCTCAAGGAGGCTGTAAATCGGACAGACAGGTGTCATGTGTGCCTGCTTAAGCTGGTGCTTAATGACAGGGGTGCTTCATGCAAGCCTCTCATCCGCCTCAAGGAGGCTGCAAATCGGACAGACAGGTGTCATGTGTGCCTGCTTACAGACAGGTGTCATGCTGGCCTGCCTAAGCTGGTGCTTAATGACAGGGGTGCAGGTGTCATGCTGGCCTGCCTAAGCTGGTGCTTAATGACAGGGGTGCAGGTGTCATGTGTGCCTGCCTAAGCTGGTGCTTAATGACAGGGGTGCAGGTGTCATGTGTGCCTGCCTAAGCTGGTGCTTAATGACAGGGGTGCAGGTGTCATGTGTGCCTGCCTAAGCTGGTGCTTAATGACAGGGGTGCAGGTGTCATGTGTGCCTGCCTAAGCTGGTGCTTAATGACAGGGGTGCAGGTGTCATGCTGGCCTGCCTAAGCTGGTGCTTAATGACAGGGGTGCAGGTGTCATGTGTGCCTGCCTAAGCTGGTGCTTAATGACAGGGGTGCAGGTGTCATGTGTGCCTGCCTAAGCTGGTGCTTAATGACAGGGGTGCAGGTGTCATGTGTGCCTGCCTAAGCTGGTGCTTAATGACAGGGGTGCAGGTGTCATGTGTGCCTGCCTAAGCTGGTGCTTAATGACAGGGGTGCAGGTGTCATGTGTGCCTGCCTAAGCTGGTGCTTAATGACAGGGGTGCAGGTGTCATGTGTGCCTGCCTAAGCTGGTGCTTAATGACAGGGGTGCTTCATGCAAGCCTCTCATCCGCCTCAAGGAGGCTGCAAATCGGACAGACAGGTGTCATGCTGGCCTGCTTAAGCTGGTGCTTAATGACAGGGGTGCTTCATGGAAGCCTCTCATCCGCCTCAAGGAGGCTGTAAATCGGACAGACAGGTGTAATGTGTGCCTGCCTAAGCTGGTGCTTAATGACAGGGGTGCAGGTGTCATGTGTGCCTGCCTAAGCTGGTGCTTAATGACAGGGGTGCTTCATGCAAGCCTCTCATCCGCCTCAAGGAGGCTGCAAATCGGACAGACAGGTGTCATGCTGGCCTGCTTAAGCTGGTGCTTAATGACAGGGGTGCTTCATGGAAGCCTCTCATCCGCCTCAAGGAGGCTGTAAATCGGACAGACAGGTGTCATGCTGGCCTGCTTAAGCTGGTGCTTAATGACAGGGGTGCTTCATGGAAGCCTCTCATCCGCCTCAAGGAGGCTGTAAATCGGACAGACAGGTGTAATGTGTGCCTGCCTAAGCTGGTGCTTAATGACAGGGGTGCAGGTGTCATGTGTGCCTGCCTAAGCTGGTGCTTAATGACAGGGGTGCAGGTGTCATGTGTGCCTGCCTAAGCTGGTGCTTAATGACAGGGGTGCAGGTGTCATGTGTGCCTGCCTAAGCTGGTGCTTAATGACAGGGGTGCTTCATGCAAGCCTCTCATCCGCCTCAAGGAGGCTGCAAATCGGACAGACAGGTGTCATGTGTGCCTGCTTAAGCTGGTGCTTAATGACAGGGGTGCTTCATGCAAGCCTCTCATCCGCCTCAAGGAGGCTGCAAATCGGACAGACAGGTGTCATGTGTGCCTGCTTAAGCTGGTGCTTAATGACAGGGGTGCTTCATGCAAGCCTCTCATCCGCCTCAAGGAGGCTGCAAATCGGACAGACAGGTGTCATGTGTGCCTGCTTACAGACAGGTGTCATGTGTGCCTGCCTAAGCTGGTGCTTAATGACAGGGGTGCTTCATGCAAGCCTCTCATCCGCCTCAAGGAGGCTGCAAATCGGACAGACAGGTGTCATGTGTGCCTGCTTAAGCTGGTGCTTAATGACAGGGGTGCTTCATGCAAGCCTCTCATCCGCCTCAAGGAGGCTGTAAATCGGACAGACAGGTGTCATGTGTGCCTGCTTACAGACAGGTGTCATGTGTGCCTGCCTAAGCTGGTGCTTAATGACAGGGGTGCTTCATGCAAGCCTCTCATCCGCCTCAAGGAGGCTGCAAATCGGACAGACAGGTGTCATGCTGGCCTGCTTAAGCTGGTGCTTAATGACAGGGGTGCTTCATGGAAGCCTCTCATCCGCCTCAAGGAGGCTGTAAATCGGACAGACAGGTGTAATGTGTGCCTGCCTAAGCTGGTGCTTAATGACAGGGGTGCAGGTGTCATGTGTGCCTGCCTAAGCTGGTGCTTAATGACAGGGGTGCAGGTGTCATGTGTGCCTGCCTAAGCTGGTGCTTAATGACAGGGGTGCAGGTGTCATGTGTGCCTGCCTAAGCTGGTGCTTAATGACAGGGGTGCTTCATGCAAGCCTCTCATCCGCCTCAAGGAGGCTGCAAATCGGACAGACAGGTGTCATGTGTGCCTGCTTAAGCTGGTGCTTAATGACAGGGGTGCTTCATGCAAGCCTCTCATCCGCCTCAAGGAGGCTGCAAATCGGACAGACAGGTGTCATGTGTGCCTGCTTAAGCTGGTGCTTAATGACAGGGGTGCTTCATGCAAGCCTCTCATCCGCCTCAAGGAGGCTGCAAATCGGACAGACAGGTGTCATGTGTGCCTGCTTACAGACAGGTGTCATGTGTGCCTGCCTAAGCTGGTGCTTAATGACAGGGGTGCTTCATGCAAGCCTCTCATCCGCCTCAAGGAGGCTGCAAATCGGACAGACAGGTGTCATGTGTGCCTGCTTAAGCTGGTGCTTAATGACAGGGGTGCTTCATGCAAGCCTCTCATCCGCCTCAAGGAGGCTGTAAATCGGACAGACAGGTGTCATGTGTGCCTGCTTACAGACAGGTGTCATGTGTGCCTGCCTAAGCTGGTGCTTAATGACAGGGGTGCTTCATGCAAGCCTCTCATCCGCCTCAAGGAGGCTGCAAATCGGACAGACAGGTGTCATGCTGGCCTGCTTAAGCTGGTGCTTAATGACAGGGGTGCTTCACCTTCCCGGGCCTGCTGCGGACGAACGCAAGCTCGGATCTGAAATCGCCTCCACAGCATTGTAGAGGGGAATAAAACTTAATTTTAGATGTAAGGCACGAGGCTCTGCGACCTTCCGTCGCGGAGATATGGGCGTGTGTGTCTGCAGCACTACCAGAACTGAGTTTGCCTCCTGGAAAAATGACAGAGTATTGAGGCGCTGAACGTTCTGCGCTTCGAGGCTGCGGTACCGTTCCGGGCCTGCTGCGGCCGAATGCAGGCCCGGATCTGAAATCGGCCTCGTGGGGATTGTAGAGGGCAATAAAACGAAGAATTCGGTACGAGGCACGAGGCGGTGCGAGCTTGCATCGCGGAGCTATGGGCGTGTGTGTCTCCAGCTTGCAGGCAGAAGCGCTGAACGTTCAGCGCTTCGAGTCTGCGGTACCGTCCCGGGCCTGCTGCGGCCGAATGCAGGCCCGGATCTGAAATCGGCCTCGTGGGGATTGTAGAGGGCAATAAAACGAAGAATTCGGCGCGAGGCACGAGGCTCTGCGAGCTTTCGTCGCGGAGCTATGGGCGTGTGTGTCTGCAGCTTGCACGGACAAGCGCAGAAGCTTCAGCGCTTCGAGTCTGCGGTACCGTCCCGGGCCTGCTGCGGACGAACGCAAGCTCGGATCTGAAATCGGTCTCGACAGCATTGTAGAGGGGAATAAAACGAAGAATTCGGCGTAAGGCACGCGGCTGTGTGACCTTGTGTCGCGGAGCTGTGGGGATGTGGGTCTGCGGTACCTTCCCGGACCTGCTGCGGGCGAAGGCAGGCTCGGATCTGAAATCGGCCTCCACAGCATTGTAGAGGGGAATAAAACTTAATTTTAGATGTAAGGCACGAGGCTCTGCGACCTTCCGTCGCGGAGATATGGGCGTGTGTGTCTGCAGCACTACCAGAACTGAGTTTGCCTCCTGGAAAAATGACAGAGTATTGAGGCGCTGAACGTTCTGCGCTTGTCACCGTGGCGTGCACACAAGCGCAGAAGGTTCAGCGCTTCGAAAAGCCTCTTTCGGAGGGTGCACACGCCGACTTCAACTACGTGCTGCTCGGGCTGTGGGACTCGGTTTATTCCTCTGACAATTTCCCTGGCTGCCCCACGTCAGGGCCGACAATTCGGCTGGCTGGGCCCGGCTGTGCAGTGCATTTCCGGGTAGATACGGCGGGGGGAAGTCGGCGAAATTCCGGTACCGTCCCGGGCCTGCTGCGGACGAACGCCGGCTCGGATCTGAAATCGGTCTCGACAGCATTGTAGAGGGGAATAAAACGAAGAATTCGGCGTAAGGCACGCGGCCGTGTGACCTTGTGTCGCGGAGCTGTGGGGATGTGGGTCTGCGGTACCGTCCCGGACCTGCTGCGGGCGAAGGCAGGCTCGGATCTGAAATCGGCCACGGCAGCATTGTAGAGGGGAATAAAACTTAATTTTAGATGTAATGCACGAGGCTCTGCGACCTTGCCTCGCGGAGATATGGGGATGTGGTTCTGCGGACGGTCCCGGACCTGGTGCGGCCGAATGCAGGCTCGGATCTGAAATCGGTCTCGACAGCATTGTAGAGGGGAATAAAACGAAGAATTCGGCGTGAGGCACGGGGCTCTGTGACCTTGCCTCGCGGAGATATGGGGATGTGTGTCCGCCTGCAGTACCGTCCCGGGCCTGCTGCGGCCGAACGCATGCCCGGATCTGAAATCGGAGACGGCAGCATTGTAGAGGGGAATAAAACCTAATTTTAGGTGTAAGGCACGAGGCTCTGCGACCTTCC
>JAQMIO010000010.1:25000-35000 GCA_028022725.1 Lycodopsis pacificus | reverse complement strand
CATAATTGACATATGATGGACACAAGAGGACCCTCTTCAAGGTCCAATTGGATTAAAGTCATTAGCATGTTGCTAACAGAAGATAGCTTTCCAGAGGATCTGCAGATTTGCTGCTCCATGTGCTCATTCAAGTCATCAAGGGGAATGTTGTCATGCAATCTCCCATGAAATTCAACCACGTTGTGAGAAGTTATGACTAGTTGAAGATGGGCCGTTTGGGTAATCACTTTCCATTCATTTTAACCTACAAAATGCCCCATTCAAATGTAGGTCAACTGTCCCTCTTCCCGCGCAGGCATGCTAAGTGCTAGAGAGTCCCATCCAACTTGAATGTGCCCCATTGGGGCCTGTCTACAACATATTAAAAAAGCAGGGCTCTGACATCTTCAGAAGTAAAAGTTGATCTGATCTGATCAACAATACGACAGGGTGTACAACTTAGGGACGTGCACCCCATGCTGAAGTCTGAGTTTGGTACAGGCAAAAATCAGTTCTAGATAATTAAGAGGGATTTTTTTCAGGTGAGCTTATTGTAGGCCAAGTCAACAATGTGTGTGAACAATCTGGGGGTTCTAGGACCCATATTGGAGAAATTATGGCCATTCTTGCATATGCCAAAAAATTAATTTATAAGGAACCAATTAAGCCCTTTGTGGCTGTTTTGGGGACCTTAACTTGCAGCTACGAGGCCCAGATTATAGGTGTGTCATGGTGACGAGCCCCTCTTTAAAGGAGAAAAGGAATCAAATCTCTACTTTGAATTAAAGTGTACATTTTGAGAGAAAAGGCCATGTCGGAACATAAGTGTCATCTGGGTAGAGAAATCCATAGTTCACTATGGGAAAAGTGTTTGGAATTTCCCCTTGATTTTCATACCACATGGTCATTGGCCAAAGGTCGACTGACCTTTCAATTTTCAGGGTCCTAGCCCATTGCTTTCTAGGGGTATTAACTGAACGTCTATTTAAGCCAAATAAATGCAAAATGCCATGAATCACTGTGGGAAAACTGCACGGAATTTCCCGTTGATATTCACACCATTTAATGTTGGGCCAACGGTTGACTTACTGTGAAATTTTCAGCCTCCTAGCCCATTGTTTTCTAGGTGTCTTTAGGCAGAATTGAGTCAAAAGGCTGTAATTTTTACGTGTACGTAATTTACCATAGCAGAAAGTGTACCATCTCAGAAAGTGTATGGAATTTCCGCTTGATTTTCATACCACATGGTCATCGGCCATAGCTCGACTGACATTTACATTTTCAGGGTCCTAGCCCATTGCTTTCTATGGGAATTTGGGCCGAGTTCGGTGAGAAATCCATAATTCACTATGGGAAAAGTGTTTGGAATTTCCCCTTGATTTTCATACCACCTGGTCATTGGCCAAAGGTCGACTGACCTTTCAATTTTCAGGGTCCTAGCCCATTGCTTTCTGGGGTAATTAGGCCAAATGATTTTAAAATGAAGAAAAATGCCATATATTACTACGGGAAAAGTCTACCGAATTTCCCATTGATTTTCATACCACGTGGCTTGTGGCCAAGGGTCGACTGACTGTGAAAATGTCAGCGTGCTAGCCCATTGCTTTCTAGGGGTATTAACTGAACGTCTATTTAAGCCAAATAAATGCAAAATGCCATGAATCACTGTGGGAAAACTGCACAGAATTTCCCGTTGATATTCACACCATTTAATGTTGGGCCAACGGTTGACTTACTGTGAAATTTTCAGCCTCCTAGCCCATTGTTTTCTAGGTGTCTTTAGGCAGAATTGAGTCAAAAGGCTGTAATTTTTACGTGTACGTAATTTACCATAGCAGAAAGTGTACCATCTCAGAAAGTGTATGGAATTTCCGCTTGATTTTCATACCACATGGTCATCGGCCATAGCTCGACTGACATTTACATTTTCAGGGTCCTAGCCCATTGCTTTCTATGGGAATTTGGGCCGAGTTCGGTGAGAAATCCATAATTCACTATGGGAAAAGTGTTTGGAATTTCCCCTTGATTTTCATACCACATGGTCATTGGCCAAAGGTCGACTGACCTTTCAATTTTCAGGGTCCTAGCCCATTGCTTTCTGGGGTAATTAGGCCAAATGATTTTAAAATGAAGAAAAATGCCATATATTACTACGGGAAAAGTCTACCGAATTTCCCATTGATTTTCATACCACGTGGCTTGTGGCCAAGGGTCGACTGACTGTGAAAATGTCAGCGTGCTAGCCCATTGCTTTCTAGGGGTATTAACTGAACGTCTATTTAAGCCAAATAAATGCAAAATGCCATGAATCACTGTGGGAAAACTGCACAGAATTTCCCGTTGATATTCACACCATTTAATGTTGGGCCAACGGTTGACTTACTGTGAAATTTTCAGCCTCCTAGCCCATTGTTTTCTAGGTGTCTTTAGGCAGAATTGAGTCAAAAGGCTGTAATTTTTACGTGTACGTAATTTACCATAGCAGAAAGTGTACCATCTCAGAAAGTGTATGGAATTTCCGCTTGATTTTCATACCACATGGTCCTTGGCCATAGCTCGACTGACATTTACATTTTCAGGGTCCTAGCCCATTGCTTTCTATGGGAATTTGGGCCGAGTTCGGTGAGAAATCCATAATTCACTATGGGAAAAGTGTTTGGAATTTCCCCTTGATTTTCATACCACATGGTCATTGGCCAAAGGTCGACTGACCTTTCAATTTCCAGGGTCCTAGCCCATTGCTTTCTGGGGTAATTAGGCCAAATGATTTTAAAATGAAGAAAAATGCCATATATATTGCCATATATATGCCCATTGTTTTCTAGGTGTCTTTAGGCAGAATTGAGTCAAAAAGTTATGAAATCAATACTTTCCATTCAAATGTAGTCGGAATGTCCCTTTTTGGAAAATGGGCCATTTGGGATTCATCAGAATCAAGGTCAGTTTTCACTCTTTGGGGTCGGCAGGAGATATTTTCCGGCCCCTAAAAACACGAATAAATGACATTTTTGATATATAATTGACAATTCTTGGACAAAATTGAACACTCTACTAGGATTGATTGGTTTTATAGCATTAGCACGTTGCTAACAGAAGATAGCTTTCCAGAGGGTCTGCAGGTTCTATTGCACCATTTTCCCATTCAAGTCATCAAGGGGAATGTTGCCATGCAATCTCCCATGAAATTCAACCACGTTGTGAGAAGTTATGACTAGTTGAAGGATGGGCCGTTTGGGTAATCACTTTCCATTCATTTTAACCTACAAAATGCCCCATTCAAATGTAGGTCAACTGTCCCTCTTCCCGCGCAGGCATGCTAAGTGCTAGAGAGTCCCATCCAACTTGAATGTGCCCCATTGGGGCCTGTCTACAACATATTAAAAAAGCAGGGCTCTGACATCTTCAGAAGTAAAAGTTGATCTGATCTGATCAACAATACGACAGGGTGTACAACTTAGGGACGTGCACCCCATGCTGAAGTCTGAGTTTGGTACAGGCAAAAATCAGTTCGAGATAATTTAGAGGGATTTTTTTCAGGTGACCTTATTCTAGGCCTAGTCCACAATGTGTGTGAACAATCTGGGGGTTCTAGGACCCATATTGGAGAAATTATGGCCATTCTTGCATATGCCAAAAAATTAATTTATAAGGAACCAATTAAGCCCTTTGTGGCTGTTTTGGGGACCTTAACTTGCAGCTACGAGGCCCAGATTATAGGTGTGTCATGGTGATGAGCCCCTCTTTAAAGGAGAAAAGGAATCAAATCTCTACTTTGAATTAAAGTGTACATTTTGAGAGAAAAGGCCATGTCAGAACATAAGTGTCATCTGGGTAGAGAAATCCTATGGGAAAAGTGTTTGGAATTTCCCCTTGATTTTCATACCACATGGTCATTGGCCAAAGGTCGACTGACCTTTCAATTTCCAGGGTCCTAGCCCATTGCTTTCTGGGGTAATTAGGCCAAATAATTTTAAAATGAAGAAAAATGCCATATATATTGCCATATATATGCCCATTGTTTTCTAGGTGTCTTTAGGCAGAATTGAGTCAAAAAGTTATGAAATCAATACTTTCCATTCAAATGTAGTCGGAATGTCCCTTTTTGGAAAATGGGCCATTTGGGATTCATCAGAATCAAGGTCAGTTTTCACTCTTTGGGGTCGGCAGGAGATATTTTCCGGCCCCTAAAAACACGAATAAATGACATTTTTGATATATAATTGACAATTCTTGGACAAAATTGAACACTCTACTAGGATTGATTGGTTTTATAGCATTAGCACGTTGCTAACAGAAGATAGCTTTCCAGAGGGTCTGCAGGTTCTATTGCACCATTTTCCCATTCAAGTCATCAAGGGGAATGTTGCCATGCAATCTCCCATGAAATTCAACCACGTTGTGAGAAGTTATGACTAGTTGAAGGATGGGCCGTTTGGGTAATCACTTTCCATTCATTTTAACCTACAAAATGCCCCATTCAAATGTAGTTGGAATGACACTTTTCCAGTTATAAGGGTATTTGTCTTTAAAAGGGCCATTCAGACTACATTTGATGGGGCTCTCATGTAGGCCGCATGTCCCACAAATCCGAACCCAAATGGCATAAAGTGTCCCTATTGGCTTTGGGGCACCCCGGGACAATTAGTGCCATTCGGGTTGGGATTTTTGGCATAAACGAGAGCCCTATCAAATGTAGTTGGAATGACACTTTTCCAGTTATAAGGGTATGTGGCCTTGTAAAAGGGCCGTTCCGACTACATTTGATGGGGCTCTCATGTAGGCCGCATGTCCCACAATTAGTGCCATTTGGGAGCTTATCCTTATGACTCAAAAAGGGACATTTCGCCAACACTTGACTGAGGTCTCTTTTAGCCCAAAAATCCCAACCGGATCGGCCCTTCTGTTCCCAGTCCTCCCAAACAATATCTAGAATAGGCTCTGGGCTAGGAGGCTGAAAGTTATAAGGCGGCATACCTGGGACCAGCCAAACAGGTGTGCAAAGTTTCAAGCAAATCGGATGACTTTGATTTTTGGGCAAATTCAATGACATTGCCTCACTTTGCCTGAGAAATCAAACTTTCACAATTGGAGGTGCTAGCCGCACCAAACTTGGTGTGTGTGTTCATATGAAGCCACAGACTGTGTGTACCAAGTTTCGTGGCTGTAGCACCTTTAGATCAAATTACACCATATATGGTGAAGAAAAAGGGCCGTTCCGACTACATTTGATGGGACTCTCATGTAGGCCGCATGTCCCACAAATCCGAACCCAAATGGCATAAAGTGTCCCTATTGGCTTTGGGGCACCCCGGGACAATTAGTGCCATTCGGGTTGGGATTTTTGGCATAAACGAGAGCCCTATCAAATGTAGTTGGAATGACACTTTTCCAGTTATAAGGGTATTTGTCTTTAAAAGGGCCATTCCGACTACATTTGATGGGGCTCTCATGTAGGCCGCATGTCCCACAAATCCGAACCCAAATGGCATAAAGTGTCCCTATAGGCTTTGGGGCACCCTGGGACAATTAGTGCCATTTGGGAGCGTATCATTATGACTCAGAAAGGGACATTTCGCCTACACTTGACTGGGGTCTGTTTTAGTCCAAAACTCCCAACCCGATCGGCCCTTCTGTTCCCATTCCTCCCAAACAATATCTGGAGTAGGCTCTGGGCTAGGATGCTGAAAGTTACGAGGGGGCATACCTGGGAACAGCCAAACAGGTGTGCAAAGTTGCAAGCAAATCGGATGACCTTGATTTTTGGGCAAAGTCAATGGCATTGCCTCACTTTGCCTGATATACCAAAATTTCACAATTTGAGGGGCTAGCCGCACCAAACTTGGTGTGTGTGTTCATATGAAGCCACAGACTGTGTGTACCAAGTTTGGTGGCGATGGCAATGGCACATATTGACCCGAATGGCATTCCATGTCACCCAACCCCGAATGGCAACTTTTGTCCCCGAAACATTGTCCCGGTACAATTTAACGCTGATCCAAGATATCTACGTTTGAGGGCGAGATATTGAACGGTTGAGGAGATACGGCAGTTTAAAATGTCAATCCTGAACTCCTCGGAGGTGGCCATCGAATGGCCCTTTTGGTCCGATTCGTCTCCCCCAAATGGCCCTATTTTGCCTATTTGGCCCCCCAAATGGCCCTTATGGTCCCGGGTGACATGGGACACATTCTGCCATTCGGGGGACACGGTCCCCGAATGGCCCTTTGTAGCCCAAACTGCCGGCCCCGAATGGCATAAAGTGTACCTATAGGCTTTGGGGCACCCCGGGACAATTAGTGCCATTTGGGAGCTTATCCTTATGACTCAAAAAGGGACATTTCGCCTACACTTGACTGGGGTCTGTTTTAGTCCAAAACTCCCAACCCGATCGGCCCTTCTGTTCCCAGACCTCCCAAACAATATCTAGAGTAGGCTCTGGGCTAGGAGGCTGAAAGTTAGGAGGGGGCATACCTGGGACCAGCCAAACAGGTGTGCAAAGTTGCAAGCAAATCGGATGACCTTGATTTTTGGGCAAAGTCAATGGCATTGCCTCACTTTGCCTGATATACCAAAATTTCACAATTTGAGGGGCTAGCCGCACCAAACTTGGTGTGTGTGTTCATATGAAGCCACAGACTGTGTGTACCAAGTTTCGTGGCTGTAGCCCATTTAGATCAAATTACACCATATATGGTGAAGAAAAAGGGCCGTTCCGACTACATTTGATGGGGCTCTCATGTAGGCCGCGTGTCCCACAAATCCGAACCCAAATGGCATGAAGTGTCCCTATTGGCTTTGGGGCACCCCGGGACGATTAGTGCCATTCGGGTTGGGATTTTTGGCATAAACGAGAGCCCTATCAAATGTAGTTGGAATGACACTTTTCCAGTTATAAGGGTATTTGTCTTTAAAAGGGCCATTCCGACTACATTTGATGGGGCTCTCATGTAGGCCGCATGTCCCACAAATCCGAACCCAAATGGCATAAAGTGTCCCTATTGGCCTTGGGGCACCCCGGGACAATTAGTGCCATTCGGGTTGGGATTTTTGGCATAAACGAGAGCCCTATCAAATGTAGTTGGAATGACACTTTTCCAGTTATCAGGGTATTTGTCTTTAAAAGGGCCATTCCGACTACATTTGATGGGGCTCTCATGTAGGCCGCATGTCCCACAAATCCGAACCCAAATGGCATAAAGTGTCCCTATTGGCCTTGGGGCACCCCGGGACAATTAGTGCCATTCGGGTTGGGATTTTTGGCATAAACGAGAGCCCTATCAAATGTAGTTGGAATGACACTTTTCCAGTTATCAGGGTATTTGTCTTTAAAAGGGCCATTCCGACTACATTTGATGGGGCTCTCATGTAGGCCGCATGTCCCACAAATCCAAACCCAAATGGCATAAAGTGTCCCTATTGGCCTTGGGGCACCCCGGGACAATTAGTGCCATTCGGGTTGGGATTTTTGGCATAAACGAGAGCCCTATCAAATGTAGTTGGAATGACACTTTTCCAGTTATCAGGGTATTTGTCTTTAAAAGGGCCATTCCGACTACATTTGATGGGGCTCTCATGTAGGCCGCATGTCCCACAAATCCGAACCCAAATGGCATAAAGTGTCCCTATTGGCCTTGGGGCACCCCGGGACAATTAGTGCCATTCGGGTTGGGATTTTTGGCATAAACGAGAGCCCTATCAAATGTAGTTGGAATGACACTTTTCCAGTTATCAGGGTATTTGTCTTTAAAAGGGCCATTCCGACTACATTTGATGGGGCTCTCATGTAGGCCGCATGTCCCACAAATCCGAACCCAAATGGCATAAAGTGTCCCTATTGGCCTTGGGGCACCCCGGGACAATTAGTGCCATTCGGGTTGGGATTTTTGGCATAAACGAGAGCCCTATCAAATGTAGTTGGAATGACACTTTTCCAGTTATAAGGGTATTTGTCTTTAAAAGGGCCATTCCGACTACATTTGATGGGGCTCTCATGTAGGCCGCATGTCCCACAAATCCGAACCCAAATGGCATAAAGTGTCCCTATAGGCTTTGGGGCACCCTGGGACAATTAGTGCCATTTGGGAGCGTATCATTATGACTCAGAAAGGGACATTTCGCCTACACTTGACTGGGGTCTGTTTTAGTCCAAAACTCCCAACCCGATCGGCCCTTCTGTTCCCATTCCTCCCAAACAATATCTGGAGTAGGCTCTGGGCTAGGATGCTGAAAGTTACGAGGGGGCATACCTGGGAACAGCCAAACAGGTGTGCAAAGTTGCAAGCAAATCGGATGACCTTGATTTTTGGGCAAAGTCAATGGCATTGCCTCACTTTGCCTTATATACCAAAATTTCACAATTTGAGGGGCTAGCCGCACCAAACTTGGTGTGTGTGTTCATATGAAGCCACAGACTGTGTGTACCAAGTTTGGTGGCGATGGCAATGGCACATATTGACCCGAATGGCATTCCATGTCACCCAACCCCGAATGGCAACTTTTGTCCCCGAAACATTGTCCCGGTACAATTTAACGCTGATCCAAGATATCTACGTTTGAGGGCGAGATATTGAACGGTTGAGGAGATACGGCAGTTTAAAATGTCAATCCTGAACTCCTCGGAGGTGGCCATCGAATGGCCCTTTTGGTCCGATTCGTCTCCCCCAAATGGCCCTATTTTGCCTATTTGGCCCCCCAAATGGCCCTTATGGTCCCGGGTGACATGGGACACATTCTGCCATTCGGGGGACACGGTCCCCGAATGGCCCTTTGTAGCCCAAACTGCCGGCCCCGAATGGCATAAAGTGTACCTATAGGCTTTGGGGCACCCCGGGACAATTAGTGCCATTTGGGAGCTTATCCTTATGACTCAAAAAGGGACATTTCGCCTACACTTGACTGGGGTCTGTTTTAGTCCAAAACTCCCAACCCGATCGGCCCTTCTGTTCCCAGACCTCCCAAACAATATCTAGAGTAGGCTCTGGGCTAGGAGGCTGAAAGTTAGGAGGGGGCATACCTGGGACCAGCCAAACAGGTGTGCAAAGTTGCAAGCAAATCGGATGACCTTGATTTTTGGGCAAAGTCAATGGCATTGCCTCACTTTGCCTGATATACCAAAATTTCACAATTTGAGGGGCTAGCCGCACCAAACTTGGTGTGTGTGTTCATATGAAGCCACAGACTGTGTGTACCAAGTTTCGTGGCTGTAGCCCATTTAGATCAAATTACACCATATATGGTGAAGAAAAAGGGCCGTTCCGACTACATTTGATGGGGCTCTCATGTAGGCCGCGTGTCCCACAAATCCGAACCCAAATGGCATGAAGTGTCCCTATTGGCTTTGGGGCACCCCGGGACGATTAGTGCCATTCGGGTTGGGATTTTTGGCATAAACGAGAGCCCTATCAAATGTAGTTGGAATGACACTTTTCCAGTTATCAGGGTATTTGTCTTTAAAAGGGCCATTCCGACTACATTTGATGGGGCTCTCATGTAGGCCGCATGTCCCACAAATCCGAACCCAAATGGCATAAAGTGTCCCTATTGGCCTTGGGGCACCCCGGGACAATTAGTGCCATTCGGGTTGGGATTTTTGGCATAAACGAGAGCCCTATCAAATGTAGTTGGAATGACACTTTTCCAGTTATCAGGGTATTTGTCTTTAAAAGGGCCATTCCGACTACATTTGATGGGGCTCTCATGTAGGCCGCATGTCCCACAAATCCGAACCCAAATGGCATAAAGTGTCCCTATTGGCCTTGGGGCACCCCGGGACAATTAGTGCCATTCGGGTTGGGATTTTTGGCATAAACGAGAGCCCTATCAAATGTAGTTGGAATGACACTTTTCCAGTTATCAGGGTATTTGTCTTTAAAAGGGCCATTCCGACTACATTTGATGGGGCTCTCATGTAGGCCGCGTGTCCCACAAATCCGAACCCAAATGGCATAAAGTGTCCCTATTGGCCTTGGGGCACCCCGGGACAATTAGTGCCATTCGGGTTGGGATTTTTGGCATAAACGAG
>JAQMIO010000010.1:10000-20000 GCA_028022725.1 Lycodopsis pacificus | reverse complement strand
ATGAGTTTGCAGCCAACAACCCCTGTCTCCACCCTGGAGCTCAGTCGCCCTCCTGTGGACATAAATGTGTATTGCATGATCAAAAAATAATTCAGTTGCATTCCCAGACCCATGAAAAATAAAGTTAAAGTTGGAAAAGACTTAGAAAAAAACCAGAGACTTGATGTCACCCAGGCTCAGTCTGGGGTGAATGAGGCCGGTTTTGGGGCTCTGGCTCGGGCCAGAGATGGTGCGTGGCTCCCCCTGGGTCTCTGGTAGTCTGTTGCATTCCCAGACCCACGAAAAAAAAAAGTTAAAGTTGGAAAAGACTTAGAAAAAAACCAGAGACTTGATTTCACCCAGGCTCAGTCTGGGGTGAATGAGGCCGGTTTGGAGGCTCCTGCAGCGGATGAGTTTGCAGCCAACAACCCCTGTCTCCACCCTGGAGCTCAGTCGCCCTCCTGTGGACATAAATGTGTATTGCATGATCAAAAAATAATTCAGTTGCATTCCCAGACCCATGAAAAATAAAGTTAAAGTTGGAAAAGACTTAGAAAAAAACCAGAGACTTGATGTCACCCAGGCTCAGTCTGGGGTGAATGAGGCCGGTTTTGGGGCTCTGGCTCGGGCCAGAGATGGTGCGTGGCTCCCCCTGGGTCTCTGGTAGTCTGTTGCATTCCCAGACCCACGAAAAAAAAAAGTTAAAGTTGGAAAAGACTTAGAAAAAAACCAGAGACTTGATTTCACCCAGGCTCAGTCTGGGGTGAATGAGGCCGGTTTGGAGGCTCCTGCAGCGGATGAGTTTGCAGCCAACAACCCCTGTCTCCACCCTGGAGCTCAGTCGCCCTCCTGTGGACATAAATGTGTATTGCATGATCAAAAAATAATTCAGTTGCATTCCCAGACCCATGAAAAATAAAGTTAAAGTTGGAAAAGACTTAGAAAAAAACCAGAGACTTGATGTCACCCAGGCTCTGTCTGGGGTGAATGAGGCCGGTTTTGGGGCTCTGGCTCGGGCCAGAGATGGTGCGTGGCTCCCCCTGGGTCTCTGGTAGTCTGTTGCATTCCCAGACCCACGAAAAAAAAAAGTTAAAGTTGGAAAAGACTTAGAAAAAAACCAGAGACTTGATGTCACCCAGGCTCAGTCTGGGGTGAATGAGGCCGGTTTTGGGGCTCTGGCTCGGGCCAGAGACGGTGCGTGGCTCCCCCTGGGTCTCTGGTAGTCTGTTGCATTCCCAGACCCACGAAAAAAAAAAGTTAAAGTTGGAAAAGACTTAGAAAAAAACCAGAGACTTGATGTCATCCAGGCTCTGTCTGGGGTGAATGAGGCCGGTTTTGGGGCTCTGGCTCGGACCAGAGAAGGTGCGTGGCTCCCCCTGGGTCTCTGGTAGTCTGTGCCAGTACCAGACCCACGAAAAAATAAAGTTAAAGTTGGAAAAGACTTAGAAAAATAACGATAAGAAAATGCAGTTGTAATACCAGATCCACGAAAAAATAAAGTTAAAGTTGGAAAAGACTTAGAAAAATAACGATAAGAAAATGCAGTTGCATTCCCAGACCCATGAAAAATAAAGTTAAAGTTGGAAAAGACTTAGAAAAAAACCAGAGACTTGATTTCACCCAGGCTCAGTCTGGGGTGAATGAGGCCGGTTTGGAGGCTCCTGCAGCGGATGAGTTTGCAGCCAACAACCCCTGTCTCCACCCTGGAGCTCAGTCGCCCTCCTGTGGACATAAATGTGTATTGCATGATCAAAAAATAATTCAGTTGCATTCCCAGACCCATGAAAAATAAAGTTAAAGTTGGAAAAGACTTAGAAAAAAACCAGAGACTTGATGTCACCCAGGCTCTGTCTGGGGTGAATGAGGCCGGTTTTGGGGCTCTGGCTCGGGCCAGAGATGGTGCGTGGCTCCCCCTGGGTCTCTGGTAGTCTGTTGCATTCCCAGACCCACGAAAAAAAAAAGTTAAAGTTGGAAAAGACTTAGAAAAAAACCAGAGACTTGATGTCACCCAGGCTCAGTCTGGGGTGAATGAGGCCGGTTTTGGGGCTCTGGCTCGGGCCAGAGACGGTGCGTGGCTCCCCCTGGGTCTCTGGTAGTCTGTTGCATTCCCAGACCCACGAAAAAAAAAAGTTAAAGTTGGAAAAGACTTAGAAAAAAACCAGAGACTTGATGTCATCCAGGCTCTGTCTGGGGTGAATGAGGCCGGTTTTGGGGCTCTGGCTCGGACCAGAGAAGGTGCGTGGCTCCCCCTGGGTCTCTGGTAGTCTGTGCCAGTACCAGACCCACGAAAAAATAAAGTTAAAGTTGGAAAAGACTTAGAAAAATAACGATAAGAAAATGCAGTTGTAATACCAGATCCACGAAAAAATAAAGTTAAAGTTGGAAAAGACTTAGAAAAATAACGATAAGAAAATGCAGTTGCATTCCCAGACCCATGAAAAATAAAGTTAAAGTTGGAAAAGACTTAGAAAAAAAACAGAGACTTGATTTCACCCAGGCTCTGTCTGGGGTGAATGAGGCCGGTTTTGGAGGCTCCTGCAGCGGATGAGTTTGCAGCCAACAACCCCTGTCTCCTCCCTGGAGCTCAGTCGCCCTCCTGTGGACATAAATGTGTATTGCATGATAAAAAAATAATTCAGTTGCATTCCCAGACCCACGAAAAATAAAGTTAAAGTTGGAAAAGACTTAGAAAAAAACCAGAGACTTGATGTCATCCAGGCTCTGTCTGGGGTGAATGAGGCCGGTTTTGGGGCTCTGGCTCGGACCAGAGATGGTGCGTGGCTCCCCCTGGGTCTCTGGTAGTCTGTGCCAGTACCAGACCCACGAAAAAATAAAGTTAAAGTTGGAAAAGACTTAGAAAAATAACGATAAGAAAATGCAGCTGTAATACCAGACCCACGAAAAAATAAAGTTAAAGTTGGAAAAGACTTAGAAAAATAACGATAAGAAACTGCAGCTGTAATACCAGATCCACGAAAAAATAAAGTTAAAGTTGGAAAAGACTTAGAAAAATAACGATAAGAAACTGCAGCTGTAATACCAGATCCACGAAAAAATAAAGTTAAAGTTGGAAAAGACTTAGAAAAATAACGATAAGAAACTGCAGCTGTAATACCAGATCCACGAAAAAATAAAGTTAAAGTTGGAAAAGACTTAGAAAAAAAACGATAAGAAACTGCAGCTGTAATACCAGATCCACGAAAAAATAAAGTTAAAGTTGGAAAAGACTTAGAAAAATAACGATAAGAAACTGCAGCTGTAATACCAGATCCACGAAAAAATAAAGTTAAAGTTGGAAAAGACTTAGAAAAATAACGATAAGAAACTGCAGCTGTAATACCAGATCCACGAAAAAATAAAGTTAAAGTTGGAAAAGACTTAGAAAAATAACGATAAGAAAATGCAGTTGTAATACCAGATCCACGAAACCAAATTTGGATTACCAGATCCACGAAACCAGATTTGGAATACCAGATCCACGAAACTCTGGGGGCGCTGACGGAGGGTTTTAACCCAGGGAGGAGGCTTAAGTCTCGGGGCCCGGGACCGGCTGGTGCGCGGGGTAAGAGGGGTATGTGTCGGAGGTGTCTCTGCGGGGTTTTGGTGCATGATGGGCGGGTGTGGAAGAGTGTTGAGGGGGGGGGGTGTGTGTGTGAGGTATTTTCGGCCTGCTTTAAGCCCACATCTTGGGGGGAGATGCAGCTGGTGCAGGCTGGTGCAGGCTGGTCCAGGGAGGCGTTGTGGAGGCCCTTTAGCCAGGAATGAAGCCTCTTCTCTGGGGTAACGTGTGATGTGTGCTATTTAATCAGTATCACCTGTTTTTCAGCCTGCTTTAAGCCCACATATTTGGGGGAGATGCAGCTGGTGCAGGCTGGTCCAGGGAGGCGTTGTGGAGGCCCTTTAGCCAGGAATGAAGCCTCTTCTCTGGGGTAACGTGTGTTGTGTGCTATTTCATCAGTATCACCTGTTTTTCAGCCTGCTTTAAGCCCACCTCTTGGGGGGAGATGCAGCTGGTTGATGCTGTTCCAGGGAGGCCTCCTGCATGTAATGTAGCCAGGAATAAAGCCTCTTCTCTGGGGTAACGTGTGTTGTGTGCTATTTCATCAGTATCACCTGTTTTCAGCCTGCTTTAAGCCCACAACTTGGGATGTTATGTGCAGTATGGGGCAGGCTGGTTGATGCTGTTCCAGTGAGGCCTTCTGCATGTAATGTAGCCAGGAATAAAGCCTCTTCTCCGGGGTAACATGTGTTGTGTGCTATTTCATCAGTGTCACCTGTTTTTCAGCCTGCTTTAAGCCCACAACTTGGGGGGAGATGCAGCTGGTGCAGGCTGGTGCAGGCTGGTCCAGGCTGGTCCAGGGAGGCCTCCTGCATGTAATGTAGCCAGGAATAAAGCCTCTTCTCTGGGGCAACATGTGTTGTGTGCTATTTCATCAGTATCACCTGTTTTTCAGCCTGCTTTAAGCCCACATATTTGGGGGAGATGCAGCTGGTGCAGGCTGGTCCAGGCTGGTCCAGGGAGGCCTCCTGCATGTAATGTAGCCAGGAATAAAGCCTCTTCTCTGGGGCAACATGTGTTGTGTGCTATTTCATCAGTATCACCTGTTTTTCAGCCTGCTTTAAGCCCACATATTTGGGGGAGATGCAGCTGGTGCAGGCTGGTTGATGCTGTTCCAGGGAGGCCTCCTGCATGTAATGTAGCCAGGAATGAAGCCTCTTCTCTGGGGCAACATGTGTTGTGTGCTATTTCATCAGTATCACCTGTTTTTCAGCCTGCTTTAAGCCCACATATTTGGGGGAGATGCAGATGGTCCAGGCTGGTCCAGGGAGGCGTTGTGGAGGTCCGTTACCCAGGAATAAAGCCTCTTTCCTGGGGTAACATGCACTTGAAGTGGATGTAATGAGATGCAAATGAGATGCAAATGAGATGCGGATTTGTTACTTTAGCCTCTGTGGAGGTATTTCTCCGGGTTTTTCTTACTTTTCCTTGCTGCTTTCAGTGCATACACTGCGGGTAGGTGCAGGGAGGTGTTGTGGAGGGCCTTTACCCAGGAATAAAGCCTCTTTCCTGGGATAACATGCACTTGAAGTGGATGTAATGAGATGCAAATGAGATGCGGATTTGTTACTTTAGCCTCTGTGGAGGTATTTCTCCGGGTTTTTCTTACTTTTCCTTGCTGCTTTCAGTGCATACACTGCGGGTAGGTGCAGGGAGGTGTTGTGGAGGTCCGTTACCCAGGAATAAAGCCTCTTTCCTGGGGTAACATGCACTTGAAGTGGCTGTAATGAGATGCAAATGAGATGCGGATTTGTTACTTTAGCCTCTGTGGAGGTATTTCTCCGGGTTTTTCTTACTTTTCCTTGCTGCTTTCAGTGCATACACTGCGGGTAGGTGCAGGGAGGTGTTGTGCAGGTACTTAGCCCAGGAAAGGTGCCCCTTTTCGGGGTAACATGTACTAACCCTATGGCTTACGGCCATACCTCTCTGATGCGCCCGATCTCGTCTGATCTCGGAAGCTAAGCACAGTCGGGCCTGGTTAGTACTTGAATGGGAGACTGCCTGGGAATACCAGGTGCTGTAAGCTTTTGCTTAATGACAGGGGTGCTTCATGGAAGCCTCTCATCCGCCTCAAGGAGGCTGTAAATCGGACAGACAGGTGTCATGTGTGCCTGCTTAAGCTGGTGCTTAATGACAGGGGTGCTTCATGGAAGCCTCTCATCCGCCTCAAGGAGGCTGTAAATCGGATAGACAGGTGTCATGCTGGCCTGCTTAAGCTGGTGCTTAATGACAGGGGTGCTTCATGGAAGCCTCTCATCCGCCTCAAGGAGGCTGCAAATCGGACAGACAGGTGTCATGTGTGCCTGCTTACAGACAGGTGTCATGTGTGCCTGCCTAAGCTGGTGCTTAATGACAGGGGTGCAGGTGTCATGTGTGCCTGCCTAAGCTGGTGCTTAATGACAGGGGTGCAGGTGTCATGTGTGCCTGCCTAAGCTGGTGCTTAATGACAGGGGTGCAGGTGTCATGTGTGCCTGCCTAAGCTGGTGCTTAATGACAGGGGTGCAGGTGTCATGTGTGCCTGCCTAAGCTGGTGCTTAATGACAGGGGTGCTTCATGCAAGCCTCTCATCCGCCTCAAGGAGGCTGCAAATCGGACAGACAGGTGTCATGTGTGCCTGCTTAAGCTGGTGCTTAATGACAGGGGTGCTTCATGCAAGCCTCTCATCCGCCTCAAGGAGGCTGCAAATCGGACAGACAGGTGTCATGTGTGCCTGCTTAAGCTGGTGCTTAATGACAGGGGTGCTTCATGCAAGCCTCTCATCCGCCTCAAGGAGGCTGCAAATCGGACAGACAGGTGTCATGTGTGCCTGCTTAAGCTGGTGCTTAATGACAGGGGTGCTTCATGCAAGCCTCTCATCCGCCTCAAGGAGGCTGTAAATCGGACAGACAGGTGTCATGTGTGCCTGCTTAAGCTGGTGCTTAATGACAGGGGTGCTTCATGCAAGCCTCTCATCCGCCTCAAGGAGGCTGCAAATCGGACAGACAGGTGTCATGTGTGCCTGCTTACAGACAGGTGTCATGCTGGCCTGCCTAAGCTGGTGCTTAATGACAGGGGTGCAGGTGTCATGCTGGCCTGCCTAAGCTGGTGCTTAATGACAGGGGTGCAGGTGTCATGTGTGCCTGCCTAAGCTGGTGCTTAATGACAGGGGTGCAGGTGTCATGTGTGCCTGCCTAAGCTGGTGCTTAATGACAGGGGTGCAGGTGTCATGTGTGCCTGCCTAAGCTGGTGCTTAATGACAGGGGTGCAGGTGTCATGTGTGCCTGCCTAAGCTGGTGCTTAATGACAGGGGTGCAGGTGTCATGCTGGCCTGCCTAAGCTGGTGCTTAATGACAGGGGTGCAGGTGTCATGTGTGCCTGCCTAAGCTGGTGCTTAATGACAGGGGTGCAGGTGTCATGTGTGCCTGCCTAAGCTGGTGCTTAATGACAGGGGTGCAGGTGTCATGTGTGCCTGCCTAAGCTGGTGCTTAATGACAGGGGTGCAGGTGTCATGTGTGCCTGCCTAAGCTGGTGCTTAATGACAGGGGTGCAGGTGTCATGTGTGCCTGCCTAAGCTGGTGCTTAATGACAGGGGTGCAGGTGTCATGTGTGCCTGCCTAAGCTGGTGCTTAATGACAGGGGTGCTTCATGCAAGCCTCTCATCCGCCTCAAGGAGGCTGCAAATCGGACAGACAGGTGTCATGCTGGCCTGCTTAAGCTGGTGCTTAATGACAGGGGTGCTTCATGGAAGCCTCTCATCCGCCTCAAGGAGGCTGTAAATCGGACAGACAGGTGTAATGTGTGCCTGCCTAAGCTGGTGCTTAATGACAGGGGTGCAGGTGTCATGTGTGCCTGCCTAAGCTGGTGCTTAATGACAGGGGTGCTTCATGCAAGCCTCTCATCCGCCTCAAGGAGGCTGCAAATCGGACAGACAGGTGTCATGCTGGCCTGCTTAAGCTGGTGCTTAATGACAGGGGTGCTTCATGGAAGCCTCTCATCCGCCTCAAGGAGGCTGTAAATCGGACAGACAGGTGTCATGCTGGCCTGCTTAAGCTGGTGCTTAATGACAGGGGTGCTTCATGGAAGCCTCTCATCCGCCTCAAGGAGGCTGTAAATCGGACAGACAGGTGTAATGTGTGCCTGCCTAAGCTGGTGCTTAATGACAGGGGTGCAGGTGTCATGTGTGCCTGCCTAAGCTGGTGCTTAATGACAGGGGTGCAGGTGTCATGTGTGCCTGCCTAAGCTGGTGCTTAATGACAGGGGTGCAGGTGTCATGTGTGCCTGCCTAAGCTGGTGCTTAATGACAGGGGTGCTTCATGCAAGCCTCTCATCCGCCTCAAGGAGGCTGCAAATCGGACAGACAGGTGTCATGTGTGCCTGCTTAAGCTGGTGCTTAATGACAGGGGTGCTTCATGCAAGCCTCTCATCCGCCTCAAGGAGGCTGCAAATCGGACAGACAGGTGTCATGTGTGCCTGCTTAAGCTGGTGCTTAATGACAGGGGTGCTTCATGCAAGCCTCTCATCCGCCTCAAGGAGGCTGCAAATCGGACAGACAGGTGTCATGTGTGCCTGCTTACAGACAGGTGTCATGTGTGCCTGCCTAAGCTGGTGCTTAATGACAGGGGTGCTTCATGCAAGCCTCTCATCCGCCTCAAGGAGGCTGCAAATCGGACAGACAGGTGTCATGTGTGCCTGCTTAAGCTGGTGCTTAATGACAGGGGTGCTTCATGCAAGCCTCTCATCCGCCTCAAGGAGGCTGTAAATCGGACAGACAGGTGTCATGTGTGCCTGCTTACAGACAGGTGTCATGTGTGCCTGCCTAAGCTGGTGCTTAATGACAGGGGTGCTTCATGCAAGCCTCTCATCCGCCTCAAGGAGGCTGCAAATCGGACAGACAGGTGTCATGCTGGCCTGCTTAAGCTGGTGCTTAATGACAGGGGTGCTTCATGGAAGCCTCTCATCCGCCTCAAGGAGGCTGTAAATCGGACAGACAGGTGTAATGTGTGCCTGCCTAAGCTGGTGCTTAATGACAGGGGTGCAGGTGTCATGTGTGCCTGCCTAAGCTGGTGCTTAATGACAGGGGTGCAGGTGTCATGTGTGCCTGCCTAAGCTGGTGCTTAATGACAGGGGTGCAGGTGTCATGTGTGCCTGCCTAAGCTGGTGCTTAATGACAGGGGTGCTTCATGCAAGCCTCTCATCCGCCTCAAGGAGGCTGCAAATCGGACAGACAGGTGTCATGTGTGCCTGCTTAAGCTGGTGCTTAATGACAGGGGTGCTTCATGCAAGCCTCTCATCCGCCTCAAGGAGGCTGCAAATCGGACAGACAGGTGTCATGTGTGCCTGCTTAAGCTGGTGCTTAATGACAGGGGTGCTTCATGCAAGCCTCTCATCCGCCTCAAGGAGGCTGCAAATCGGACAGACAGGTGTCATGTGTGCCTGCTTACAGACAGGTGTCATGTGTGCCTGCCTAAGCTGGTGCTTAATGACAGGGGTGCTTCATGCAAGCCTCTCATCCGCCTCAAGGAGGCTGCAAATCGGACAGACAGGTGTCATGTGTGCCTGCTTAAGCTGGTGCTTAATGACAGGGGTGCTTCATGCAAGCCTCTCATCCGCCTCAAGGAGGCTGTAAATCGGACAGACAGGTGTCATGTGTGCCTGCTTACAGACAGGTGTCATGTGTGCCTGCCTAAGCTGGTGCTTAATGACAGGGGTGCTTCATGCAAGCCTCTCATCCGCCTCAAGGAGGCTGCAAATCGGACAGACAGGTGTCATGCTGGCCTGCTTAAGCTGGTGCTTAATGACAGGGGTGCTTCACCTTCCCGGGCCTGCTGCGGACGAACGCAAGCTCGGATCTGAAATCGCCTCCACAGCATTGTAGAGGGGAATAAAACTTAATTTTAGATGTAAGGCACGAGGCTCTGCGACCTTCCGTCGCGGAGATATGGGCGTGTGTGTCTGCAGCACTACCAGAACTGAGTTTGCCTCCTGGAAAAATGACAGAGTATTGAGGCGCTGAACGTTCTGCGCTTCGAGGCTGCGGTACCGTTCCGGGCCTGCTGCGGCCGAATGCAGGCCCGGATCTGAAATCGGCCTCGTGGGGATTGTAGAGGGCAATAAAACGAAGAATTCGGTACGAGGCACGAGGCGGTGCGAGCTTGCATCGCGGAGCTATGGGCGTGTGTGTCTCCAGCTTGCAGGCAGAAGCGCTGAACGTTCAGCGCTTCGAGTCTGCGGTACCGTCCCGGGCCTGCTGCGGCCGAATGCAGGCCCGGATCTGAAATCGGCCTCGTGGGGATTGTAGAGGGCAATAAAACGAAGAATTCGGCGCGAGGCACGAGGCTCTGCGAGCTTTCGTCGCGGAGCTATGGGCGTGTGTGTCTGCAGCTTGCACGGACAAGCGCAGAAGCTTCAGCGCTTCGAGTCTGCGGTACCGTCCCGGGCCTGCTGCGGACGAACGCAAGCTCGGATCTGAAATCGGTCTCGACA
>JAQMIO010000009.1:145000-228713 GCA_028022725.1 Lycodopsis pacificus | reverse complement strand
CACATGACACCTGTCTATCCGATTTACAGCCTCCTTGAGGCGGATGAGAGGCTTCCATGAAGCACCCCTGTCATTAAGCACCAGCTTAAGCAGGCCAGCATGACACCTGTCTATCCGATTTACAGCCTCCTTGAGGCGGATGAGAGGCTTCCATGAAGCACCCCTGTCATTAAGCACCAGCTTAAGCAGGCACACATGACACCTGTCTATCCGATTTGCAGCCTCCTTGAGGCGGATGAGAGGCTTCCATGAAGCACCCCTGTCATTAAGCACCAGCTTAGGCAGGCACACATGACACCTGTCTATCCGATTTACAGCCTCCTTGAGGCGGATGAGAGGCTTCCATGAAGCACCCCTGTCATTAAGCACCAGCTTAAGCAGGCACACATGACACCTGTCTGTCCGATTTACAGCCTCCTTGAGGCGGATGAGAGGCTTCCATGAAGCACCCCTGTCATTAAGCACCAGCTTAAGCAGGCACACATGACACCTGTCTGTCCGATTTACAGCCTCCTTGAGGCGGATGAGAGGCTTCCATGAAGCACCCCTGTCATTAAGCACCAGCTTAAGCAGGCCAGCATGACACCTGTCTGTCCGATTTGCAGCCTCCTTGAGGCGGATGAGAGGCTTCCATGAAGCACCCCTGTCATTAAGCACCAGCTTAAGCAGGCCAGCATGACACCTGTCTATCCGATTTACAGCCTCCTTGAGGCGGATGAGAGGCTTCCATGAAGCACCCCTGTCATTAAGCACCAGCTTAAGCAGGCCAGCATGACACCTGTCTATCCGATTTGCAGCCTCCTTGAGGCGGATGAGAGGCTTCCATGAAGCACCCCTGTCATTAAGCACCAGCTTAAGCAGGCACACATGACACCTGTCTATCCGATTTGCAGCCTCCTTGAGGCGGATGAGAGGCTTCCATGAAGCACCCCTGTCATTAAGCACCAGCTTAAGCAGGCACACATGACACCTGTCTATCCGATTTACAGCCTCCTTGAGGCGGATGAGAGGCTTCCATGAAGCACCCCTGTCATTAAGCACCAGCTTAAGCAGGCCAGCATGACACCTGTCTGTCCGATTTGCAGCCTCCTTGAGGCGGATGAGAGGCTTCCATGAAGCACCCCTGTCATTAAGCACCAGCTTAAGCAGGCCAGCATGACACCTGTCTGTCCGATTTGCAGCCTCCTTGAGGCGGATGAGAGGCTTCCATGAAGCACCCCTGTCATTAAGCACCAGCTTAGGCAGGCACACATGACACCTGTCTATCCGATTTACAGCCTCCTTGAGGCGGATGAGAGGCTTCCATGAAGCACCCCTGTCATTAAGCACCAGCTTAAGCAGGCACACATGACACCTGTCTATCCGATTTACAGCCTCCTTGAGGCGGATGAGAGGCTTCCATGAAGCACCCCTGTCATTAAGCACCAGCTTAAGCAGGCCAGCATGACACCTGTCTATCCGATTTACAGCCTCCTTGAGGCGGATGAGAGGCTTCCATGAAGCACCCCTGTCATTAAGCACCAGCTTAAGCAGGCACACATGACACCTGTCTATCCGATTTGCAGCCTCCTTGAGGCGGATGAGAGGCTTCCATGAAGCACCCCTGTCATTAAGCACCAGCTTAGGCAGGCACACATGACACCTGTCTATCCGATTTACAGCCTCCTTGAGGCGGATGAGAGGCTTCCATGAAGCACCCCTGTCATTAAGCACCAGCTTAAGCAGGCACACATGACACCTGTCTATCCGATTTACAGCCTCCTTGAGGCGGATGAGAGGCTTCCATGAAGCACCCCTGTCATTAAGCACCAGCTTAAGCAGGCACACATGACACCTGTCTATCCGATTTACAGCCTCCTTGAGGCGGATGAGAGGCTTCCATGAAGCACCCCTGTCATTAAGCACCAGCTTAAGCAGGCCAGCATGACACCTGTCTGTCCGATTTGCAGCCTCCTTGAGGCGGATGAGAGGCTTCCATGAAGCACCCCTGTCATTAAGCACCAGCTTAGGCAGGCACACATGACACCTGTCTATCCGATTTACAGCCTCCTTGAGGCGGAAGAGAGGCTTCCATGAAGCACCCCTGTCATTAAGCACCAGCTTAAGCAGGCCAGCATGACACCTGTCTATCCGATTTACAGCCTCCTTGAGGCGGATGAGAGGCTTCCATGAAGCACCCCTGTCATTAAGCACCAGCTTAAGCAGGCCAGCATGACACCTGTCTATCCGATTTACAGCCTCCTTGAGGCGGATGAGAGGCTTCCATGAAGCACCCCTGTCATTAAGCACCAGCTTAAGCAGGCACACATGACACCTGTCTATCCGATTTACAGCCTCCTTGAGGCGGATGAGAGGCTTCCATGAAGCACCCCTGTCATTAAGCACCAGCTTAAGCAGGCCAGCATGACACCTGTCTGTCCGATTTGCAGCCTCCTTGAGGCGGATGAGAGGCTTCCATGAAGCACCCCTGTCATTAAGCACCAGCTTAGGCAGGCACACATGACATCTGTCTATCCGATTTACAGCCTCCTTGAGGCGGATGAGAGGCTTCCATGAAGCACCCCTGTCATTAAGCACCAGCTTAAGCAGGCCAGCATGACACCTGTCTGTCCGATTTGCAGCCTCCTTGAGGCGGATGAGAGGCTTCCATGAAGCACCCCTGTCATTAAGCACCAGCTTAGGCAGGCACACATGACACCTGTCTATCCGATTTACAGCCTCCTTGAGGCGGATGAGAGGCTTCCATGAAGCACCCCTGTCATTAAGCACCAGCTTAAGCAGGCCAGCATGACACCTGTCTGTCCGATTTGCAGCCTCCTTGAGGCGGATGAGAGGCTTCCATGATGCACCCCTGTCATTAAGCACCAGCTTAAGCAGGCCAGCATGACACCTGTCTATCCGATTTACAGCCTCCTTGAGGCGGATGAGAGGCTTCCATGAAGCACCCCTGTCATTAAGCACCAGCTTAAGCAGGCACACATGACACCTGTCTGTCCGATTTACAGCCTCCTTGAGGCGGATGAGAGGCTTCCATGAAGCACCCCTGTCATTAAGCACCAGCTTAAGCAGGCCAGCATGACACCCGTCTGTCCGATTTGCAGCCTCCTTGAGGCGGATGAGAGGCTTCCATGAAGCACCCCTGTCATTAAGCACCAGCTTAGGCAGGCACACATGACACCTGTCTATCCGATTTACAGCCTCCTTGAGGCGGATGAGAGGCTTCCATGAAGCACCCCTGTCATTAAGCACCAGCTTAAGCAGGCCAGCATGACACCTGTCTATCCGATTTACAGCCTCCTTGAGGCGGATGAGAGGCTTCCATGAAGCACCCCTGTCATTAAGCACCAGCTTAAGCAGGCACACATGACACCTGTCTGTCCGATTTACAGCCTCCTTGAGGCGGATGAGAGGCTTCCATGAAGCACCCCTGTCATTAAGCACCAGCTTAAGCAGGCCAGCATGACACCTGTCTGTCCGATTTGCAGCCTCCTTGAGGCGGATGAGAGGCTTCCATGAAGCACCCCTGTCATTAAGCACCAGCTTAAGCAGGCCAGCATGACACCTGTCTATCCGATTTACAGCCTCCTTGAGGCGGATGAGAGGCTTCCATGAAGCACCCCTGTCATTAAGCACCAGCTTAAGCAGGCCAGCATGACACCTGTCTGTCCGATTTGCAGCCTCCTTGAGGCGGATGAGAGGCTTCCATGAAGCACCCCTGTCATTAAGCACCAGCTTAAGCAGGCCAGCATGACACCTGTCTGTCCGATTTACAGCCTCCTTGAGGCGGATGAGAGGCTTCCATGAAGCACCCCTGTCATTAAGCACCAGCTTAAGCAGGCCAGCATGACACCTGTCTGTCCGATTTGCAGCCTCCTTGAGGCGGAAGAGAGGCTTCCATGAAGCACCCCTGTCATTAAGCACCAGCTTAGGCAGGCACACATGACACCTGTCTATCCGATTTACAGCCTCCTTGAGGCGGATGAGAGGCTTCCATGAAGCACCCCTGTCATTAAGCACCAGCTTAAGCAGGCCAGCATGACACCTGTCTATCCGATTTACAGCCTCCTTGAGGCGGATGAGAGGCTTCCATGAAGCACCCCTGTCATTAAGCACCAGCTTAAGCAGGCCAGCATGACACCTGTCTATCCGATTTACAGCCTCCTTGAGGCGGATGAGAGGCTTCCATGAAGCACCCCTGTCATTAAGCACCAGCTTAAGCAGGCACACATGACACCTGTCTATCCGATTTACAGCCTCCTTGAGGCGGATGAGAGGCTTCCATGAAGCACCCCTGTCATTAAGCACCAGCTTAAGCAGGCCAGCATGACACCTGTCTGTCCGATTTGCAGCCTCCTTGAGGCGGATGAGAGGCTTCCATGAAGCACCCCTGTCATTTAGCACCAGCTTAAGCAGGCCAGCATGACACCTGTCTATCCGATTTACAGCCTCCTTGAGGCGGATGAGAGGCTTCCATGAAGCACCCCTGTCATTAAGCACCAGCTTAAGCAGGCACACATGACACCTGTCTATCCGATTTGCAGCCTCCTTGAGGCGGATGAGAGGCTTCCATGAAGCACCCCTGTCATTAAGCACCAGCTTAAGCAGGCACACATGACACCTGTCTATCCGATTTACAGCCTCCTTGAGGCGGATGAGAGGCTTCCATGAAGCACCCCTGTCATTAAGCACCAGCTTAAGCAGGCCAGCATGACACCTGTCTATCCGATTTACAGCCTCCTTGAGGCGGATGAGAGGCTTCCATGAAGCACCCCTGTCATTAAGCACCAGCTTAAGCAGGCACACATGACACCTGTCTATACGATTTGCAGCCTCCTTGAGGCGGATGAGAGGCTTCCATGAAGCACCCCTGTCATTAAGCACCAGCTTAGGCAGGCCAGCATGACACCTGTCTATCCGATTTGCAGCCTCCTTGAGGCGGATGAGAGACTTCCAGGAAGCACCCCTGTCAGCAAGGAAAAGTAAGAAAAACCCGGAGAAATACCTCCACAGAGGCTAAAGTAACAAATCCGCATCTCATTACATCCACTTCAAGTGCATGTTACCCCAGGAAAGAGGCTTTATTCCTGGGTAAAGGCCCTCCACAACACCTCCCTGCACCTACCCGCAGTGTATGCACTGAAAGCAGCAAGGAAAAGTAAGAAAAACCCGGCGAAATACCTCCACAGAGGCTAAAGTAACAAATCCGCATCTCATTAAAGTAACAAATCCGCATCTCATTTGCATATCATTTGCATCTCATTACATCCACTTCAAGTGCATGTTACCCCAGGAAAGAGGCTTTATTCCTGGGTAACGGACCTCCACAACGCCTCCCTGGACCAGCCTGGACCATCTGCATCTCCCCCCAAGCTGTGGGCTGAAAGCAGGCTGAAAAACAGGTGATACTGATGAAATAGCACACAACACACGTTACCCCAGGAAAGAGGCTTCATTCCTGGCTACATTACATGCAGAAGGCCTCCCTGGAACAGCCTCATCCAGCCTGCACCATCCTACAGCTCATCTCCCCCAAGATGTGGGCTTAAAGCAGGCTGAAAAACAGGTGATACTGATGAAATAGCACACAACACGTTACCCCAGAGAAGAGGCTTTATTCCTGGCTACATTACATGCAGAAGGCCTCACTGGAACAGCATCAACCAGCTGCATCTCCCCCCAAGAGGTGGGCTTAAAGCAGGCTGAAAAACATGTGATACTGATTAAATAGCACACAACACGTTACCCCAGAGAAGAGGCTTTATTCCTGGCTACATTACATGCAGAAGGCCTCCCTGGAACAGCATCAACCAGCCTGCCCCATACTGCACATAACATCCCAAGTTGTGGGCTTAAAGCAGGCTGAAAAACAGGTGATACTGATTAAATAGCACACATCACACGTTGCCCAAGGAAAGAGGCTTCATTCCTGGCTAAAGGGCCTCCACAACGCCTCCCTGGACCAGCCTGGACCAGCCTGCAACAGCCTGCACCAGCTGCATCTCCCCCCAAGATGTGGGCTTAAAGCAGGCCGAAAATACCTCACACACACACACCCCCCCTCAACACTCTTCCACACCCGCCCATCATGCACCAAAACCCCGCAGAGACACCTCCGACACATACCCCTCTTACCCCGCACACCAGCCAGTCGACGGAGGCCCTCCGATGGCGGGTCAGGTTTGCCATTCGTTCAGCCGCTCGCTGGGGGACAACACTCGGGCAAAGTCCCCCTTCAATCTGTCAATCCATCCAATACTCTGTTTTATTTCCGTCAATCCAATACTCTGTTTTATTTCCGTCAATCCAATACTCTGACATATTCTTGAAAATGTTAGTCAGGAGAACCAGCAACACACCCAGGCGGGCTTCAGACTAGGTCCAGTGAGGGCTCACCATGGTCGGATGTCATCTGCACGACCTCTCCTTGAATTTCTATGGAAGAGCTTTTTCTGAAAACTAGGTTTCTGTAATCGTGCCCCAGGTGGCTTGGTGACCACCTATGAAAATGGCCAAAACCCTGAGCCAGGGTGACAAGCGCTGAACCTTCAGCGCTTCAATACTCTGTCATTTTTCCGGGAGGCAAACTCAGTTCTGGTAGTGCTGCAGGCCCATATCTCCGCGACGCAAGCTCGCACAGCCTCGTGCCTTACACCGAATTCTTCGTTTTATTCCCCTCTACAATGCTGCAGAGACCGATTTCAGATCCGAGCCTGCGTTCGGCCGCACCAGGTCCGGGACGGTACCGCAGACCCACATCCCCATATCTCCGCGACACAAGCTCGCACAGCCTCGTGCCTTACACCGAAAATTAAGTTTTATTCCCCTCTACAATGCTGCCGTGGCCGATTTCAGATCCAAGCCTGCGTTCGGCCGCAGCAGGTCCGGGACGGTACCGCAGACCCACATCCCCCATATCTCCGCGACACAAGCTCGCACAGCCCCGTGCCTTACGCCGAATTCTTCGTTTCATTCCCCTCTACAATGCTGCCGAGACCGATTTCAGATCCGAGCCTGCGTTCTGCCGAACCAGGTCCGGGACCGTACCGGAATTTCGCCGACTTCCCCCCGCCGTATCTACCCGGAAATGCACTGCACAGCCGGGCCCAGCCAGCCGAATTGTCGGCATTGACATGGGCTAACCAGGGAAATTGTCAGACCAATAAACGGACACCCACAGCCGGAGCAGCAAGTCGGCAAAGTCGGCCTGTGCACCCTCCACAACCGCTCTCCTTCAGCACCGCTCTCCTTCAGCACCGCTCTCCTTCAGCACCAGCTTAAGCAGGCACACATGACACCTGTCTGTCCGATTTACAGCCTCCTTGAGGCGGATGAGAGGCTTCCATGAAGCACCCCTGTCATTAAGCACCAGCTTAAGCAGGCCAGCATGACACCTGTCTATCCGATTTACAGCCTCCTTGAGGCGGATGAGAGGCTTCCATGAAGCACCCCTGTCATTAAGCACCAGCTTAAGCAGGCACACATGACACCTGTCTATCCGATTTACAGCCTCCTTGAGGCGGATGAGAGGCTTCCATGAAGCACCCCTGTCATTAAGCACCAGCTTAAGCAGGCCAGCATGACACCTGTCTGTCCGATTTGCAGCCTCCTTGAGGCGGATGAGAGGCTTCCATGAAGCACCCCTGTCATTAAGCACCAGCTTAAGCAGGCCAGCATGACACCTGTCTGTCCGATTTGCAGCCTCCTTGAGGCGGATGAGAGGCTTCCATGAAGCACCCCTGTCATTAAGCACCAGCTTAGGCAGGCACACATGACACCTGTCTATCCGATTTACAGCCTCCTTGAGGCGGATGAGAGGCTTCCATGAAGCACCCCTGTCATTAAGCACCAGCTTAAGCAGGCCAGCATGACACCTGTCTGTCCGATTTGCAGCCTCCTTGAGGCGGATGAGAGGCTTCCATGATGCACCCCTGTCATTAAGCACCAGCTTAAGCAGGCCAGCATGACACCTGTCTATCCGATTTACAGCCTCCTTGAGGCGGATGAGAGGCTTCCATGAAGCACCCCTGTCATTAAGCACCAGCTTAAGCAGGCACACATGACACCTGTCTGTCCGATTTACAGCCTCCTTGAGGCGGATGAGAGGCTTCCATGAAGCACCCCTGTCATTAAGCACCAGCTTAAGCAGGCCAGCATGACACCCGTCTGTCCGATTTGCAGCCTCCTTGAGGCGGATGAGAGGCTTCCATGAAGCACCCCTGTCATTAAGCACCAGCTTAGGCAGGCACACATGACACCTGTCTATCCGATTTACAGCCTCCTTGAGGCGGATGAGAGGCTTCCATGAAGCACCCCTGTCATTAAGCACCAGCTTAAGCAGGCCAGCATGACACCTGTCTATCCGATTTACAGCCTCCTTGAGGCGGATGAGAGGCTTCCATGAAGCACCCCTGTCATTAAGCACCAGCTTAAGCAGGCACACATGACACCTGTCTGTCCGATTTACAGCCTCCTTGAGGCGGATGAGAGGCTTCCATGAAGCACCCCTGTCATTAAGCACCAGCTTAAGCAGGCCAGCATGACACCTGTCTGTCCGATTTGCAGCCTCCTTGAGGCGGATGAGAGGCTTCCATGAAGCACCCCTGTCATTAAGCACCAGCTTAAGCAGGCCAGCATGACACCTGTCTATCCGATTTACAGCCTCCTTGAGGCGGATGAGAGGCTTCCATGAAGCACCCCTGTCATTAAGCACCAGCTTAAGCAGGCCAGCATGACACCTGTCTGTCCGATTTGCAGCCTCCTTGAGGCGGATGAGAGGCTTCCATGAAGCACCCCTGTCATTAAGCACCAGCTTAAGCAGGCCAGCATGACACCTGTCTGTCCGATTTACAGCCTCCTTGAGGCGGATGAGAGGCTTCCATGAAGCACCCCTGTCATTAAGCACCAGCTTAAGCAGGCCAGCATGACACCTGTCTGTCCGATTTGCAGCCTCCTTGAGGCGGAAGAGAGGCTTCCATGAAGCACCCCTGTCATTAAGCACCAGCTTAGGCAGGCACACATGACACCTGTCTATCCGATTTACAGCCTCCTTGAGGCGGATGAGAGGCTTCCATGAAGCACCCCTGTCATTAAGCACCAGCTTAAGCAGGCCAGCATGACACCTGTCTATCCGATTTACAGCCTCCTTGAGGCGGATGAGAGGCTTCCATGAAGCACCCCTGTCATTAAGCACCAGCTTAAGCAGGCCAGCATGACACCTGTCTATCCGATTTACAGCCTCCTTGAGGCGGATGAGAGGCTTCCATGAAGCACCCCTGTCATTAAGCACCAGCTTAAGCAGGCACACATGACACCTGTCTATCCGATTTACAGCCTCCTTGAGGCGGATGAGAGGCTTCCATGAAGCACCCCTGTCATTAAGCACCAGCTTAAGCAGGCACACATGACACCTGTCTGTCCGATTTACAGCCTCCTTGAGGCGGATGAGAGGCTTCCATGAAGCACCCCTGTCATTAAGCACCAGCTTAAGCAGGCCAGCATGACACCTGTCTGTCCGATTTGCAGCCTCCTTGAGGCGGATGAGAGGCTTCCATGAAGCACCCCTGTCATTTAGCACCAGCTTAAGCAGGCCAGCATGACACCTGTCTATCCGATTTACAGCCTCCTTGAGGCGGATGAGAGGCTTCCATGAAGCACCCCTGTCATTAAGCACCAGCTTAAGCAGGCACACATGACACCTGTCTATCCGATTTGCAGCCTCCTTGAGGCGGATGAGAGGCTTCCATGAAGCACCCCTGTCATTAAGCACCAGCTTAAGCAGGCACACATGACACCTGTCTATCCGATTTACAGCCTCCTTGAGGCGGATGAGAGGCTTCCATGAAGCACCCCTGTCATTAAGCACCAGCTTAAGCAGGCCAGCATGACACCTGTCTATCCGATTTACAGCCTCCTTGAGGCGGATGAGAGGCTTCCATGAAGCACCCCTGTCATTAAGCACCAGCTTAAGCAGGCACACATGACACCTGTCTATACGATTTGCAGCCTCCTTGAGGCGGATGAGAGGCTTCCATGAAGCACCCCTGTCATTAAGCACCAGCTTAGGCAGGCCAGCATGACACCTGTCTATCCGATTTGCAGCCTCCTTGAGGCGGATGAGAGACTTCCAGGAAGCACCCCTGTCAGCAAGGAAAAGTAAGAAAAACCCGGAGAAATACCTCCACAGAGGCTAAAGTAACAAATCCGCATCTCATTACATCCACTTCAAGTGCATGTTACCCCAGGAAAGAGGCTTTATTCCTGGGTAAAGGCCCTCCACAACACCTCCCTGCACCTACCCGCAGTGTATGCACTGAAAGCAGCAAGGAAAAGTAAGAAAAACCCGGCGAAATACCTCCACAGAGGCTAAAGTAACAAATCCGCATCTCATTAAAGTAACAAATCCGCATCTCATTTGCATATCATTTGCATCTCATTACATCCACTTCAAGTGCATGTTACCCCAGGAAAGAGGCTTTATTCCTGGGTAACGGACCTCCACAACGCCTCCCTGGACCAGCCTGGACCATCTGCATCTCCCCCCAAGCTGTGGGCTGAAAGCAGGCTGAAAAACAGGTGATACTGATGAAATAGCACACAACACACGTTACCCCAGGAAAGAGGCTTCATTCCTGGCTACATTACATGCAGAAGGCCTCCCTGGAACAGCCTCATCCAGCCTGCACCATCCTACAGCTCATCTCCCCCAAGATGTGGGCTTAAAGCAGGCTGAAAAACAGGTGATACTGATGAAATAGCACACAACACGTTACCCCAGAGAAGAGGCTTTATTCCTGGCTACATTACATGCAGAAGGCCTCACTGGAACAGCATCAACCAGCTGCATCTCCCCCCAAGAGGTGGGCTTAAAGCAGGCTGAAAAACATGTGATACTGATTAAATAGCACACAACACGTTACCCCAGAGAAGAGGCTTTATTCCTGGCTACATTACATGCAGAAGGCCTCCCTGGAACAGCATCAACCAGCCTGCCCCATACTGCACATAACATCCCAAGTTGTGGGCTTAAAGCAGGCTGAAAAACAGGTGATACTGATTAAATAGCACACATCACACGTTGCCCAAGGAAAGAGGCTTCATTCCTGGCTAAAGGGCCTCCACAACGCCTCCCTGGACCAGCCTGGACCAGCCTGCAACAGCCTGCACCAGCTGCATCTCCCCCCAAGATGTGGGCTTAAAGCAGGCCGAAAATACCTCACACACACACCCCCCCTCAACACTCTTCCACACCCGCCCATCATGCACCAAAACCCCGCAGAGACACCTCCGACACATACCCCTCTTACCCCGCACACCAGCCAGTCGACGGAGGCCCTCCGATGGCGGGTCAGGTTTGCCATTCGTTCAGCCGCTCGCTGGGGGACAACACTCGGGCAAAGTCCCCCTTCAATCTGTCAATCCATCCAATACTCTGTTTTATTTCCGTCAATCCAATACTCTGTTTTATTTCCGTCAATCCAATACTCTGACATATTCTTGAAAATGTTAGTCAGGAGAACCAGCAACACACCCAGGCGGGCTTCAGACTAGGTCCAGTGAGGGCTCACCATGGTCGGATGTCATCTGCACGACCTCTCCTTGAATTTCTATGGAAGAGCTTTTTCTGAAAACTAGGTTTCTGTAATCGTGCCCCAGGTGGCTTGGTGACCACCTATGAAAATGGCCAAAACCCTGAGCCAGGGTGACAAGCGCTGAACCTTCAGCGCTTCAATACTCTGTCATTTTTCCGGGAGGCAAACTCAGTTCTGGTAGTGCTGCAGGCCCATATCTCCGCGACGCAAGCTCGCACAGCCTCGTGCCTGACACCGAATTCTTCGTTTTATTCCCCTCTACAATGCTGCAGAGACCGATTTCAGATCCGAGCCTGCGTTCGGCCGCACCAGGTCCGGGACGGTACCGCAGACCCACATCCCCATATCTCCGCGACACAAGCTCGCACAGCCTCGTGCCTTACACCGAAAATTAAGTTTTATTCCCCTCTACAATGCTGCCGTGGCCGATTTCAGATCCAAGCCTGCGTTCGGCCGCAGCAGGTCCGGGACGGTACCGCAGACCCACATCCCCCATATCTCCGCGACACAAGCTCGCACAGCCCCGTGCCTTACGCCGAATTCTTCGTTTCATTCCCCTCTACAATGCTGCCGAGACCGATTTCAGATCCGAGCCTGCGTTCTGCCGAACCAGGTCCGGGACCGTACCGGAATTTCGCCGACTTCCCCCCGCCGTATCTACCCGGAAATGCACTGCACAGCCGGGCCCAGCCAGCCGAATTGTCGGCATTGACATGGGCTAACCAGGGAAATTGTCAGACCAATAAACGGACACCCACAGCCGGAGCAGCAAGTCGGCAAAGTCGGCCTGTGCACCCTCCACAACCGCTCTCCTTCAGCACCGCTCTCCTTCAGCACCGCTCTCCTTCAGCACCAGCTTAAGCAGGCACACATGACACCTGTCTGTCCGATTTACAGCCTCCTTGAGGCGGATGAGAGGCTTCCATGAAGCACCCCTGTCATTAAGCACCAGCTTAAGCAGGCCAGCATGACACCTGTCTATCCGATTTACAGCCTCCTTGAGGCGGATGAGAGGCTTCCATGAAGCACCCCTGTCATTAAGCACCAGCTTAAGCAGGCACACATGACACCTGTCTATCCGATTTACAGCCTCCTTGAGGCGGATGAGAGGCTTCCATGAAGCACCCCTGTCATTAAGCACCAGCTTAAGCAGGCCAGCATGACACCTGTCTGTCCGATTTGCAGCCTCCTTGAGGCGGATGAGAGGCTTCCATGAAGCACCCCTGTCATTAAGCACCAGCTTAAGCAGGCCAGCATGACACCTGTCTGTCCGATTTGCAGCCTCCTTGAGGCGGATGAGAGGCTTCCATGAAGCACCCCTGTCATTAAGCACCAGCTTAGGCAGGCACACATGACACCTGTCTATCCGATTTACAGCCTCCTTGAGGCGGATGAGAGGCTTCCATGAAGCACCCCTGTCATTAAGCACCAGCTTAAGCAGGCCAGCATGACACCTGTCTATCCGATTTACAGCCTCCTTGAGGCGGATGAGAGGCTTCCATGAAGCACCCCTGTCATTAAGCACCAGCTTAAGCAGGCACACATGACACCTGTCTATCCGATTTGCAGCCTCCTTGAGGCGGATGAGAGGCTTCCATGAAGCACCCCTGTCATTAAGCACCAGCTTAGGCAGGCACACATGACACCTGTCTATCCGATTTACAGCCTCCTTGAGGCGGATGAGAGGCTTCCATGAAGCACCCCTGTCATTAAGCACCAGCTTAAGCAGGCACACATGACACCTGTCTGTCCGATTTACAGCCTCCTTGAGGCGGATGAGAGGCTTCCATGAAGCACCCCTGTCATTAAGCACCAGCTTAAGCAGGCACACATGACACCTGTCTGTCCGATTTACAGCCTCCTTGAGGCGGATGAGAGGCTTCCATGAAGCACCCCTGTCATTAAGCACCAGCTTAAGCAGGCCAGCATGACACCTGTCTGTCCGATTTGCAGCCTCCTTGAGGCGGATGAGAGGCTTCCATGAAGCACCCCTGTCATTAAGCACCAGCTTAAGCAGGCCAGCATGACACCTGTCTATCCGATTTACAGCCTCCTTGAGGCGGATGAGAGGCTTCCATGAAGCACCCCTGTCATTAAGCACCAGCTTAAGCAGGCCAGCATGACACCTGTCTATCCGATTTACAGCCTCCTTGAGGCGGATGAGAGGCTTCCATGAAGCACCCCTGTCATTAAGCACCAGCTTAAGCAGGCACACATGACACCTGTCTATCCGATTTGCAGCCTCCTTGAGGCGGATGAGAGGCTTCCATGAAGCACCCCTGTCATTAAGCACCAGCTTAAGCAGGCACACATGACACCTGTCTATCCGATTTACAGCCTCCTTGAGGCGGATGAGAGGCTTCCATGAAGCACCCCTGTCATTAAGCACCAGCTTAAGCAGGCCAGCATGACACCTGTCTGTCCGATTTGCAGCCTCCTTGAGGCGGATGAGAGGCTTCCATGAAGCACCCCTGTCATTAAGCACCAGCTTAGGCAGGCACACATGACACCTGTCTATCCGATTTACAGCCTCCTTGAGGCGGATGAGAGGCTTCCATGAAGCACCCCTGTCATTAAGCACCAGCTTAAGCAGGCCAGCATGACACCTGTCTATCCGATTTACAGCCTCCTTGAGGCGGATGAGAGGCTTCCATGAAGCACCCCTGTCATTAAGCACCAGCTTAAGCAGGCACACATGACACCTGTCTATCCGATTTGCAGCCTCCTTGAGGCGGATGAGAGGCTTCCATGAAGCACCCCTGTCATTAAGCACCAGCTTAGGCAGGCACACATGACACCTGTCTATCCGATTTACAGCCTCCTTGAGGCGGATGAGAGGCTTCCATGAAGCACCCCTGTCATTAAGCACCAGCTTAAGCAGGCACACATGACACCTGTCTGTCCGATTTACAGCCTCCTTGAGGCGGATGAGAGGCTTCCATGAAGCACCCCTGTCATTAAGCACCAGCTTAAGCAGGCACACATGACACCTGTCTGTCCGATTTACAGCCTCCTTGAGGCGGATGAGAGGCTTCCATGAAGCACCCCTGTCATTAAGCACCAGCTTAAGCAGGCCAGCATGACACCTGTCTGTCCGATTTGCAGCCTCCTTGAGGCGGATGAGAGGCTTCCATGAAGCACCCCTGTCATTAAGCACCAGCTTAAGCAGGCCAGCATGACACCTGTCTATCCGATTTACAGCCTCCTTGAGGCGGATGAGAGGCTTCCATGAAGCACCCCTGTCATTAAGCACCAGCTTAAGCAGGCCAGCATGACACCTGTCTATCCGATTTGCAGCCTCCTTGAGGCGGATGAGAGGCTTCCATGAAGCACCCCTGTCATTAAGCACCAGCTTAAGCAGGCACACATGACACCTGTCTATCCGATTTGCAGCCTCCTTGAGGCGGATGAGAGGCTTCCATGAAGCACCCCTGTCATTAAGCACCAGCTTAAGCAGGCACACATGACACCTGTCTATCCGATTTACAGCCTCCTTGAGGCGGATGAGAGGCTTCCATGAAGCACCCCTGTCATTAAGCACCAGCTTAAGCAGGCCAGCATGACACCTGTCTGTCCGATTTGCAGCCTCCTTGAGGCGGATGAGAGGCTTCCATGAAGCACCCCTGTCATTAAGCACCAGCTTAAGCAGGCCAGCATGACACCTGTCTGTCCGATTTGCAGCCTCCTTGAGGCGGATGAGAGGCTTCCATGAAGCACCCCTGTCATTAAGCACCAGCTTAGGCAGGCACACATGACACCTGTCTATCCGATTTACAGCCTCCTTGAGGCGGATGAGAGGCTTCCATGAAGCACCCCTGTCATTAAGCACCAGCTTAAGCAGGCACACATGACACCTGTCTATCCGATTTACAGCCTCCTTGAGGCGGATGAGAGGCTTCCATGAAGCACCCCTGTCATTAAGCACCAGCTTAAGCAGGCCAGCATGACACCTGTCTATCCGATTTACAGCCTCCTTGAGGCGGATGAGAGGCTTCCATGAAGCACCCCTGTCATTAAGCACCAGCTTAAGCAGGCACACATGACACCTGTCTATCCGATTTGCAGCCTCCTTGAGGCGGATGAGAGGCTTCCATGAAGCACCCCTGTCATTAAGCACCAGCTTAGGCAGGCACACATGACACCTGTCTATCCGATTTACAGCCTCCTTGAGGCGGATGAGAGGCTTCCATGAAGCACCCCTGTCATTAAGCACCAGCTTAAGCAGGCACACATGACACCTGTCTATCCGATTTACAGCCTCCTTGAGGCGGATGAGAGGCTTCCATGAAGCACCCCTGTCATTAAGCACCAGCTTAAGCAGGCACACATGACACCTGTCTGTCCGATTTGCAGCCTCCTTGAGGCGGATGAGAGGCTTCCATGAAGCACCCCTGTCATTAAGCACCAGCTTAGGCAGGCACACATGACACCTGTCTATCCGATTTACAGCCTCCTTGAGGCGGAAGAGAGGCTTCCATGAAGCACCCCTGTCATTAAGCACCAGCTTAAGCAGGCCAGCATGACACCTGTCTATCCGATTTACAGCCTCCTTGAGGCGGATGAGAGGCTTCCATGAAGCACCCCTGTCATTAAGCACCAGCTTAAGCAGGCCAGCATGACACCTGTCTATCCGATTTACAGCCTCCTTGAGGCGGATGAGAGGCTTCCATGAAGCACCCCTGTCATTAAGCACCAGCTTAAGCAGGCACACATGACACCTGTCTATCCGATTTACAGCCTCCTTGAGGCGGATGAGAGGCTTCCATGAAGCACCCCTGTCATTAAGCACCAGCTTAAGCAGGCCAGCATGACACCTGTCTGTCCGATTTGCAGCCTCCTTGAGGCGGATGAGAGGCTTCCATGAAGCACCCCTGTCATTAAGCACCAGCTTAGGCAGGCACACATGACATCTGTCTATCCGATTTACAGCCTCCTTGAGGCGGATGAGAGGCTTCCATGAAGCACCCCTGTCATTAAGCACCAGCTTAAGCAGGCCAGCATGACACCTGTCTGTCCGATTTGCAGCCTCCTTGAGGCGGATGAGAGGCTTCCATGAAGCACCCCTGTCATTAAGCACCAGCTTAGGCAGGCACACATGACACCTGTCTATCCGATTTACAGCCTCCTTGAGGCGGATGAGAGGCTTCCATGAAGCACCCCTGTCATTAAGCACCAGCTTAAGCAGGCCAGCATGACACCTGTCTATCCGATTTGCAGCCTCCTTGAGGCGGATGAGAGGCTTCCATGAAGCACCCCTGTCATTAAGCACCAGCTTAAGCAGGCACACATGACACCTGTCTATCCGATTTGCAGCCTCCTTGAGGCGGATGAGAGGCTTCCATGAAGCACCCCTGTCATTAAGCACCAGCTTAAGCAGGCACACATGACACCTGTCTATCCGATTTACAGCCTCCTTGAGGCGGATGAGAGGCTTCCATGAAGCACCCCTGTCATTAAGCACCAGCTTAAGCAGGCCAGCATGACACCTGTCTGTCCGATTTGCAGCCTCCTTGAGGCGGATGAGAGGCTTCCATGAAGCACCCCTGTCATTAAGCACCAGCTTAAGCAGGCCAGCATGACACCTGTCTGTCCGATTTGCAGCCTCCTTGAGGCGGATGAGAGGCTTCCATGAAGCACCCCTGTCATTAAGCACCAGCTTAGGCAGGCACACATGACACCTGTCTATCCGATTTACAGCCTCCTTGAGGCGGATGAGAGGCTTCCATGAAGCACCCCTGTCATTAAGCACCAGCTTAAGCAGGCACACATGACACCTGTCTATCCGATTTACAGCCTCCTTGAGGCGGATGAGAGGCTTCCATGAAGCACCCCTGTCATTAAGCACCAGCTTAAGCAGGCCAGCATGACACCTGTCTATCCGATTTACAGCCTCCTTGAGGCGGATGAGAGGCTTCCATGAAGCACCCCTGTCATTAAGCACCAGCTTAAGCAGGCACACATGACACCTGTCTATCCGATTTGCAGCCTCCTTGAGGCGGATGAGAGGCTTCCATGAAGCACCCCTGTCATTAAGCACCAGCTTAGGCAGGCACACATGACACCTGTCTATCCGATTTACAGCCTCCTTGAGGCGGATGAGAGGCTTCCATGAAGCACCCCTGTCATTAAGCACCAGCTTAAGCAGGCACACATGACACCTGTCTATCCGATTTACAGCCTCCTTGAGGCGGATGAGAGGCTTCCATGAAGCACCCCTGTCATTAAGCACCAGCTTAGGCAGGCACACATGACACCTGTCTATCCGATTTACAGCCTCCTTGAGGCGGAAGAGAGGCTTCCATGAAGCACCCCTGTCATTAAGCACCAGCTTAAGCAGGCCAGCATGACACCTGTCTATCCGATTTACAGCCTCCTTGAGGCGGATGAGAGGCTTCCATGAAGCACCCCTGTCATTAAGCACCAGCTTAAGCAGGCCAGCATGACACCTGTCTATCCGATTTACAGCCTCCTTGAGGCGGATGAGAGGCTTCCATGAAGCACCCCTGTCATTAAGCACCAGCTTAAGCAGGCACACATGACACCTGTCTATCCGATTTACAGCCTCCTTGAGGCGGATGAGAGGCTTCCATGAAGCACCCCTGTCATTAAGCACCAGCTTAAGCAGGCCAGCATGACACCTGTCTGTCCGATTTGCAGCCTCCTTGAGGCGGATGAGAGGCTTCCATGAAGCACCCCTGTCATTAAGCACCAGCTTAGGCAGGCACACATGACATCTGTCTATCCGATTTACAGCCTCCTTGAGGCGGATGAGAGGCTTCCATGAAGCACCCCTGTCATTAAGCACCAGCTTAAGCAGGCCAGCATGACACCTGTCTGTCCGATTTGCAGCCTCCTTGAGGCGGATGAGAGGCTTCCATGAAGCACCCCTGTCATTAAGCACCAGCTTAGGCAGGCACACATGACACCTGTCTATCCGATTTACAGCCTCCTTGAGGCGGATGAGAGGCTTCCATGAAGCACCCCTGTCATTAAGCACCAGCTTAAGCAGGCCAGCATGACACCTGTCTGTCCGATTTGCAGCCTCCTTGAGGCGGATGAGAGGCTTCCATGATGCACCCCTGTCATTAAGCACCAGCTTAAGCAGGCCAGCATGACACCTGTCTATCCGATTTACAGCCTCCTTGAGGCGGATGAGAGGCTTCCATGAAGCACCCCTGTCATTAAGCACCAGCTTAAGCAGGCACACATGACACCTGTCTGTCCGATTTACAGCCTCCTTGAGGCGGATGAGAGGCTTCCATGAAGCACCCCTGTCATTAAGCACCAGCTTAAGCAGGCCAGCATGACACCCGTCTGTCCGATTTGCAGCCTCCTTGAGGCGGATGAGAGGCTTCCATGAAGCACCCCTGTCATTAAGCACCAGCTTAGGCAGGCACACATGACACCTGTCTATCCGATTTACAGCCTCCTTGAGGCGGATGAGAGGCTTCCATGAAGCACCCCTGTCATTAAGCACCAGCTTAAGCAGGCCAGCATGACACCTGTCTATCCGATTTACAGCCTCCTTGAGGCGGATGAGAGGCTTCCATGAAGCACCCCTGTCATTAAGCACCAGCTTAAGCAGGCACACATGACACCTGTCTGTCCGATTTACAGCCTCCTTGAGGCGGATGAGAGGCTTCCATGAAGCACCCCTGTCATTAAGCACCAGCTTAAGCAGGCCAGCATGACACCTGTCTGTCCGATTTGCAGCCTCCTTGAGGCGGATGAGAGGCTTCCATGAAGCACCCCTGTCATTAAGCACCAGCTTAAGCAGGCCAGCATGACACCTGTCTATCCGATTTACAGCCTCCTTGAGGCGGATGAGAGGCTTCCATGAAGCACCCCTGTCATTAAGCACCAGCTTAAGCAGGCCAGCATGACACCTGTCTATCCGATTTGCAGCCTCCTTGAGGCGGATGAGAGGCTTCCATGAAGCACCCCTGTCATTAAGCACCAGCTTAAGCAGGCCAGCATGACACCTGTCTGTCCGATTTACAGCCTCCTTGAGGCGGATGAGAGGCTTCCATGAAGCACCCCTGTCATTAAGCACCAGCTTAAGCAGGCCAGCATGACACCTGTCTGTCCGATTTGCAGCCTCCTTGAGGCGGAAGAGAGGCTTCCATGAAGCACCCCTGTCATTAAGCACCAGCTTAGGCAGGCACACATGACACCTGTCTATCCGATTTACAGCCTCCTTGAGGCGGATGAGAGGCTTCCATGAAGCACCCCTGTCATTAAGCACCAGCTTAAGCAGGCCAGCATGACACCTGTCTATCCGATTTACAGCCTCCTTGAGGCGGATGAGAGGCTTCCATGAAGCACCCCTGTCATTAAGCACCAGCTTAAGCAGGCCAGCATGACACCTGTCTATCCGATTTACAGCCTCCTTGAGGCGGATGAGAGGCTTCCATGAAGCACCCCTGTCATTAAGCACCAGCTTAAGCAGGCACACATGACACCTGTCTATCCGATTTACAGCCTCCTTGAGGCGGATGAGAGGCTTCCATGAAGCACCCCTGTCATTAAGCACCAGCTTAAGCAGGCACACATGACACCTGTCTGTCCGATTTACAGCCTCCTTGAGGCGGATGAGAGGCTTCCATGAAGCACCCCTGTCATTAAGCACCAGCTTAAGCAGGCCAGCATGACACCTGTCTGTCCGATTTGCAGCCTCCTTGAGGCGGATGAGAGGCTTCCATGAAGCACCCCTGTCATTTAGCACCAGCTTAAGCAGGCCAGCATGACACCTGTCTATCCGATTTACAGCCTCCTTGAGGCGGATGAGAGGCTTCCATGAAGCACCCCTGTCATTAAGCACCAGCTTAAGCAGGCACACATGACACCTGTCTATCCGATTTGCAGCCTCCTTGAGGCGGATGAGAGGCTTCCATGAAGCACCCCTGTCATTAAGCACCAGCTTAAGCAGGCACACATGACACCTGTCTATCCGATTTACAGCCTCCTTGAGGCGGATGAGAGGCTTCCATGAAGCACCCCTGTCATTAAGCACCAGCTTAAGCAGGCCAGCATGACACCTGTCTATCCGATTTACAGCCTCCTTGAGGCGGATGAGAGGCTTCCATGAAGCACCCCTGTCATTAAGCACCAGCTTAAGCAGGCACACATGACACCTGTCTATACGATTTGCAGCCTCCTTGAGGCGGATGAGAGGCTTCCATGAAGCACCCCTGTCATTAAGCACCAGCTTAGGCAGGCCAGCATGACACCTGTCTATCCGATTTGCAGCCTCCTTGAGGCGGATGAGAGACTTCCAGGAAGCACCCCTGTCAGCAAGGAAAAGTAAGAAAAACCCGGAGAAATACCTCCACAGAGGCTAAAGTAACAAATCCGCATCTCATTACATCCACTTCAAGTGCATGTTACCCCAGGAAAGAGGCTTTATTCCTGGGTAAAGGCCCTCCACAACACCTCCCTGCACCTACCCGCAGTGTATGCACTGAAAGCAGCAAGGAAAAGTAAGAAAAACCCGGCGAAATACCTCCACAGAGGCTAAAGTAACAAATCCGCATCTCATTAAAGTAACAAATCCGCATCTCATTTGCATATCATTTGCATCTCATTACATCCACTTCAAGTGCATGTTACCCCAGGAAAGAGGCTTTATTCCTGGGTAACGGACCTCCACAACGCCTCCCTGGACCAGCCTGGACCATCTGCATCTCCCCCCAAGCTGTGGGCTGAAAGCAGGCTGAAAAACAGGTGATACTGATGAAATAGCACACAACACACGTTACCCCAGGAAAGAGGCTTCATTCCTGGCTACATTACATGCAGAAGGCCTCCCTGGAACAGCCTCATCCAGCCTGCACCATCCTACAGCTCATCTCCCCCAAGATGTGGGCTTAAAGCAGGCTGAAAAACAGGTGATACTGATGAAATAGCACACAACACGTTACCCCAGAGAAGAGGCTTTATTCCTGGCTACATTACATGCAGAAGGCCTCACTGGAACAGCATCAACCAGCTGCATCTCCCCCCAAGAGGTGGGCTTAAAGCAGGCTGAAAAACATGTGATACTGATTAAATAGCACACAACACGTTACCCCAGAGAAGAGGCTTTATTCCTGGCTACATTACATGCAGAAGGCCTCCCTGGAACAGCATCAACCAGCCTGCCCCATACTGCACATAACATCCCAAGTTGTGGGCTTAAAGCAGGCTGAAAAACAGGTGATACTGATTAAATAGCACACATCACACGTTGCCCAAGGAAAGAGGCTTCATTCCTGGCTAAAGGGCCTCCACAACGCCTCCCTGGACCAGCCTGGACCAGCCTGCAACAGCCTGCACCAGCTGCATCTCCCCCCAAGATGTGGGCTTAAAGCAGGCCGAAAATACCTCACACACACACCCCCCCTCAACACTCTTCCACACCCGCCCATCATGCACCAAAACCCCGCAGAGACACCTCCGACACATACCCCTCTTACCCCGCACACCAGCCAGTCGACGGAGGCCCTCCGATGGCGGGTCAGGTTTGCCATTCGTTCAGCCGCTCGCTGGGGGACAACACTCGGGCAAAGTCCCCCTTCAATCTGTCAATCCATCCAATACTCTGTTTTATTTCCGTCAATCCAATACTCTGTTTTATTTCCGTCAATCCAATACTCTGACATATTCTTGAAAATGTTAGTCAGGAGAACCAGCAACACACCCAGGCGGGCTTCAGACTAGGTCCAGTGAGGGCTCACCATGGTCGGATGTCATCTGCACGACCTCTCCTTGAATTTCTATGGAAGAGCTTTTTCTGAAAACTAGGTTTCTGTAATCGTGCCCCAGGTGGCTTGGTGACCACCTATGAAAATGGCCAAAACCCTGAGCCAGGGTGACAAGCGCTGAACCTTCAGCGCTTCAATACTCTGTCATTTTTCCGGGAGGCAAACTCAGTTCTGGTAGTGCTGCAGGCCCATATCTCCGCGACGCAAGCTCGCACAGCCTCGTGCCTTACACCGAATTCTTCGTTTTATTCCCCTCTACAATGCTGCAGAGACCGATTTCAGATCCGAGCCTGCGTTCGGCCGCACCAGGTCCGGGACGGTACCGCAGACCCACATCCCCATATCTCCGCGACACAAGCTCGCACAGCCTCGTGCCTTACACCGAAAATTAAGTTTTATTCCCCTCTACAATGCTGCCGTGGCCGATTTCAGATCCAAGCCTGCGTTCGGCCGCAGCAGGTCCGGGACGGTACCGCAGACCCACATCCCCCATATCTCCGCGACACAAGCTCGCACAGCCCCGTGCCTTACGCCGAATTCTTCGTTTCATTCCCCTCTACAATGCTGCCGAGACCGATTTCAGATCCGAGCCTGCGTTCTGCCGAACCAGGTCCGGGACCGTACCGGAATTTCGCCGACTTCCCCCCGCCGTATCTACCCGGAAATGCACTGCACAGCCGGGCCCAGCCAGCCGAATTGTCGGCATTGACATGGGCTAACCAGGGAAATTGTCAGACCAATAAACGGACACCCACAGCCGGAGCAGCAAGTCGGCAAAGTCGGCCTGTGCACCCTCCACAACCGCTCTCCTTCAGCACCGCTCTCCTTCAGCACCGCTCTCCTTCAGCACCAGCTTAAGCAGGCACACATGACACCTGTCTGTCCGATTTACAGCCTCCTTGAGGCGGATGAGAGGCTTCCATGAAGCACCCCTGTCATTAAGCACCAGCTTAAGCAGGCCAGCATGACACCTGTCTATCCGATTTACAGCCTCCTTGAGGCGGATGAGAGGCTTCCATGAAGCACCCCTGTCATTAAGCACCAGCTTAAGCAGGCACACATGACACCTGTCTATCCGATTTACAGCCTCCTTGAGGCGGATGAGAGGCTTCCATGAAGCACCCCTGTCATTAAGCACCAGCTTAAGCAGGCCAGCATGACACCTGTCTGTCCGATTTGCAGCCTCCTTGAGGCGGATGAGAGGCTTCCATGAAGCACCCCTGTCATTAAGCACCAGCTTAAGCAGGCCAGCATGACACCTGTCTGTCCGATTTGCAGCCTCCTTGAGGCGGATGAGAGGCTTCCATGAAGCACCCCTGTCATTAAGCACCAGCTTAGGCAGGCACACATGACACCTGTCTATCCGATTTACAGCCTCCTTGAGGCGGATGAGAGGCTTCCATGAAGCACCCCTGTCATTAAGCACCAGCTTAAGCAGGCCAGCATGACACCTGTCTATCCGATTTACAGCCTCCTTGAGGCGGATGAGAGGCTTCCATGAAGCACCCCTGTCATTAAGCACCAGCTTAAGCAGGCACACATGACACCTGTCTATCCGATTTGCAGCCTCCTTGAGGCGGATGAGAGGCTTCCATGAAGCACCCCTGTCATTAAGCACCAGCTTAGGCAGGCACACATGACACCTGTCTATCCGATTTACAGCCTCCTTGAGGCGGATGAGAGGCTTCCATGAAGCACCCCTGTCATTAAGCACCAGCTTAAGCAGGCACACATGACACCTGTCTGTCCGATTTACAGCCTCCTTGAGGCGGATGAGAGGCTTCCATGAAGCACCCCTGTCATTAAGCACCAGCTTAAGCAGGCACACATGACACCTGTCTGTCCGATTTACAGCCTCCTTGAGGCGGATGAGAGGCTTCCATGAAGCACCCCTGTCATTAAGCACCAGCTTAAGCAGGCCAGCATGACACCTGTCTGTCCGATTTGCAGCCTCCTTGAGGCGGATGAGAGGCTTCCATGAAGCACCCCTGTCATTAAGCACCAGCTTAAGCAGGCCAGCATGACACCTGTCTATCCGATTTACAGCCTCCTTGAGGCGGATGAGAGGCTTCCATGAAGCACCCCTGTCATTAAGCACCAGCTTAAGCAGGCCAGCATGACACCTGTCTATCCGATTTACAGCCTCCTTGAGGCGGATGAGAGGCTTCCATGAAGCACCCCTGTCATTAAGCACCAGCTTAAGCAGGCACACATGACACCTGTCTATCCGATTTGCAGCCTCCTTGAGGCGGATGAGAGGCTTCCATGAAGCACCCCTGTCATTAAGCACCAGCTTAAGCAGGCACACATGACACCTGTCTATCCGATTTACAGCCTCCTTGAGGCGGATGAGAGGCTTCCATGAAGCACCCCTGTCATTAAGCACCAGCTTAAGCAGGCCAGCATGACACCTGTCTGTCCGATTTGCAGCCTCCTTGAGGCGGATGAGAGGCTTCCATGAAGCACCCCTGTCATTAAGCACCAGCTTAGGCAGGCACACATGACACCTGTCTATCCGATTTACAGCCTCCTTGAGGCGGATGAGAGGCTTCCATGAAGCACCCCTGTCATTAAGCACCAGCTTAAGCAGGCCAGCATGACACCTGTCTATCCGATTTACAGCCTCCTTGAGGCGGATGAGAGGCTTCCATGAAGCACCCCTGTCATTAAGCACCAGCTTAAGCAGGCACACATGACACCTGTCTATCCGATTTGCAGCCTCCTTGAGGCGGATGAGAGGCTTCCATGAAGCACCCCTGTCATTAAGCACCAGCTTAGGCAGGCACACATGACACCTGTCTATCCGATTTACAGCCTCCTTGAGGCGGATGAGAGGCTTCCATGAAGCACCCCTGTCATTAAGCACCAGCTTAAGCAGGCACACATGACACCTGTCTGTCCGATTTACAGCCTCCTTGAGGCGGATGAGAGGCTTCCATGAAGCACCCCTGTCATTAAGCACCAGCTTAAGCAGGCACACATGACACCTGTCTGTCCGATTTACAGCCTCCTTGAGGCGGATGAGAGGCTTCCATGAAGCACCCCTGTCATTAAGCACCAGCTTAAGCAGGCCAGCATGACACCTGTCTGTCCGATTTGCAGCCTCCTTGAGGCGGATGAGAGGCTTCCATGAAGCACCCCTGTCATTAAGCACCAGCTTAAGCAGGCCAGCATGACACCTGTCTATCCGATTTACAGCCTCCTTGAGGCGGATGAGAGGCTTCCATGAAGCACCCCTGTCATTAAGCACCAGCTTAAGCAGGCCAGCATGACACCTGTCTATCCGATTTGCAGCCTCCTTGAGGCGGATGAGAGGCTTCCATGAAGCACCCCTGTCATTAAGCACCAGCTTAAGCAGGCACACATGACACCTGTCTATCCGATTTGCAGCCTCCTTGAGGCGGATGAGAGGCTTCCATGAAGCACCCCTGTCATTAAGCACCAGCTTAAGCAGGCACACATGACACCTGTCTATCCGATTTACAGCCTCCTTGAGGCGGATGAGAGGCTTCCATGAAGCACCCCTGTCATTAAGCACCAGCTTAAGCAGGCCAGCATGACACCTGTCTGTCCGATTTGCAGCCTCCTTGAGGCGGATGAGAGGCTTCCATGAAGCACCCCTGTCATTAAGCACCAGCTTAAGCAGGCCAGCATGACACCTGTCTGTCCGATTTGCAGCCTCCTTGAGGCGGATGAGAGGCTTCCATGAAGCACCCCTGTCATTAAGCACCAGCTTAGGCAGGCACACATGACACCTGTCTATCCGATTTACAGCCTCCTTGAGGCGGATGAGAGGCTTCCATGAAGCACCCCTGTCATTAAGCACCAGCTTAAGCAGGCACACATGACACCTGTCTATCCGATTTACAGCCTCCTTGAGGCGGATGAGAGGCTTCCATGAAGCACCCCTGTCATTAAGCACCAGCTTAAGCAGGCCAGCATGACACCTGTCTATCCGATTTACAGCCTCCTTGAGGCGGATGAGAGGCTTCCATGAAGCACCCCTGTCATTAAGCACCAGCTTAAGCAGGCACACATGACACCTGTCTATCCGATTTGCAGCCTCCTTGAGGCGGATGAGAGGCTTCCATGAAGCACCCCTGTCATTAAGCACCAGCTTAGGCAGGCACACATGACACCTGTCTATCCGATTTACAGCCTCCTTGAGGCGGATGAGAGGCTTCCATGAAGCACCCCTGTCATTAAGCACCAGCTTAAGCAGGCACACATGACACCTGTCTATCCGATTTACAGCCTCCTTGAGGCGGATGAGAGGCTTCCATGAAGCACCCCTGTCATTAAGCACCAGCTTAAGCAGGCACACATGACACCTGTCTATCCGATTTACAGCCTCCTTGAGGCGGATGAGAGGCTTCCATGAAGCACCCCTGTCATTAAGCACCAGCTTAAGCAGGCCAGCATGACACCTGTCTGTCCGATTTGCAGCCTCCTTGAGGCGGATGAGAGGCTTCCATGAAGCACCCCTGTCATTAAGCACCAGCTTAGGCAGGCACACATGACACCTGTCTATCCGATTTACAGCCTCCTTGAGGCGGAAGAGAGGCTTCCATGAAGCACCCCTGTCATTAAGCACCAGCTTAAGCAGGCCAGCATGACACCTGTCTATCCGATTTACAGCCTCCTTGAGGCGGATGAGAGGCTTCCATGAAGCACCCCTGTCATTAAGCACCAGCTTAAGCAGGCCAGCATGACACCTGTCTATCCGATTTACAGCCTCCTTGAGGCGGATGAGAGGCTTCCATGAAGCACCCCTGTCATTAAGCACCAGCTTAAGCAGGCACACATGACACCTGTCTATCCGATTTACAGCCTCCTTGAGGCGGATGAGAGGCTTCCATGAAGCACCCCTGTCATTAAGCACCAGCTTAAGCAGGCCAGCATGACACCTGTCTGTCCGATTTGCAGCCTCCTTGAGGCGGATGAGAGGCTTCCATGAAGCACCCCTGTCATTAAGCACCAGCTTAGGCAGGCACACATGACACCTGTCTATCCGATTTACAGCCTCCTTGAGGCGGATGAGAGGCTTCCATGAAGCACCCCTGTCATTAAGCACCAGCTTAAGCAGGCACACATGACACCTGTCTATCCGATTTGCAGCCTCCTTGAGGCGGATGAGAGGCTTCCATGAAGCACCCCTGTCATTAAGCACCAGCTTAAGCAGGCACACATGACACCTGTCTGTCCGATTTACAGCCTCCTTGAGGCGGATGAGAGGCTTCCATGAAGCACCCCTGTCATTAAGCACCAGCTTAAGCAGGCCAGCATGACACCCGTCTGTCCGATTTGCAGCCTCCTTGAGGCGGATGAGAGGCTTCCATGAAGCACCCCTGTCATTAAGCACCAGCTTAGGCAGGCACACATGACACCTGTCTATCCGATTTACAGCCTCCTTGAGGCGGATGAGAGGCTTCCATGAAGCACCCCTGTCATTAAGCACCAGCTTAAGCAGGCCAGCATGACACCTGTCTATCCGATTTACAGCCTCCTTGAGGCGGATGAGAGGCTTCCATGAAGCACCCCTGTCATTAAGCACCAGCTTAAGCAGGCACACATGACACCTGTCTGTCCGATTTACAGCCTCCTTGAGGCGGATGAGAGGCTTCCATGAAGCACCCCTGTCATTAAGCACCAGCTTAAGCAGGCCAGCATGACACCTGTCTGTCCGATTTGCAGCCTCCTTGAGGCGGATGAGAGGCTTCCATGAAGCACCCCTGTCATTAAGCACCAGCTTAGGCAGGCACACATGACACCTGTCTATCCGATTTACAGCCTCCTTGAGGCGGATGAGAGGCTTCCATGAAGCACCCCTGTCATTAAGCACCAGCTTAAGCAGGCCAGCATGACACCTGTCTATCCGATTTACAGCCTCCTTGAGGCGGATGAGAGGCTTCCATGAAGCACCCCTGTCATTAAGCACCAGCTTAAGCAGGCACACATGACACCTGTCTATCCGATTTGCAGCCTCCTTGAGGCGGATGAGAGGCTTCCATGAAGCACCCCTGTCATTAAGCACCAGCTTAGGCAGGCACACATGACACCTGTCTATCCGATTTACAGCCTCCTTGAGGCGGATGAGAGGCTTCCATGAAGCACCCCTGTCATTAAGCACCAGCTTAAGCAGGCACACATGACACCTGTCTGTCCGATTTACAGCCTCCTTGAGGCGGATGAGAGGCTTCCATGAAGCACCCCTGTCATTAAGCACCAGCTTAAGCAGGCACACATGACACCTGTCTGTCCGATTTACAGCCTCCTTGAGGCGGATGAGAGGCTTCCATGAAGCACCCCTGTCATTAAGCACCAGCTTAAGCAGGCCAGCATGACACCTGTCTGTCCGATTTGCAGCCTCCTTGAGGCGGATGAGAGGCTTCCATGAAGCACCCCTGTCATTAAGCACCAGCTTAAGCAGGCCAGCATGACACCTGTCTATCCGATTTACAGCCTCCTTGAGGCGGATGAGAGGCTTCCATGAAGCACCCCTGTCATTAAGCACCAGCTTAAGCAGGCCAGCATGACACCTGTCTATCCGATTTACAGCCTCCTTGAGGCGGATGAGAGGCTTCCATGAAGCACCCCTGTCATTAAGCACCAGCTTAAGCAGGCCAGCATGACACCTGTCTATCCGATTTACAGCCTCCTTGAGGCGGATGAGAGGCTTCCATGAAGCACCCCTGTCATTAAGCACCAGCTTAAGCAGGCACACATGACACCTGTCTATCCGATTTACAGCCTCCTTGAGGCGGATGAGAGGCTTCCATGAAGCACCCCTGTCATTAAGCACCAGCTTAAGCAGGCCAGCATGACACCTGTCTGTCCGATTTGCAGCCTCCTTGAGGCGGATGAGAGGCTTCCATGAAGCACCCCTGTCATTAAGCACCAGCTTAGGCAGGCACACATGACATCTGTCTATCCGATTTACAGCCTCCTTGAGGCGGATGAGAGGCTTCCATGAAGCACCCCTGTCATTAAGCACCAGCTTAAGCAGGCCAGCATGACACCTGTCTATCCGATTTACAGCCTCCTTGAGGCGGATGAGAGGCTTCCATGAAGCACCCCTGTCATTAAGCACCAGCTTAAGCAGGCACACATGACACCTGTCTATCCGATTTGCAGCCTCCTTGAGGCGGATGAGAGGCTTCCATGAAGCACCCCTGTCATTAAGCACCAGCTTAGGCAGGCACACATGACACCTGTCTATCCGATTTACAGCCTCCTTGAGGCGGATGAGAGGCTTCCATGAAGCACCCCTGTCATTAAGCACCAGCTTAAGCAGGCACACATGACACCTGTCTATCCGATTTACAGCCTCCTTGAGGCGGATGAGAGGCTTCCATGAAGCACCCCTGTCATTAAGCACCAGCTTAAGCAGGCACACATGACACCTGTCTATCCGATTTACAGCCTCCTTGAGGCGGATGAGAGGCTTCCATGAAGCACCCCTGTCATTAAGCACCAGCTTAAGCAGGCCAGCATGACACCTGTCTGTCCGATTTGCAGCCTCCTTGAGGCGGATGAGAGGCTTCCATGAAGCACCCCTGTCATTAAGCACCAGCTTAGGCAGGCACACATGACACCTGTCTATCCGATTTACAGCCTCCTTGAGGCGGAAGAGAGGCTTCCATGAAGCACCCCTGTCATTAAGCACCAGCTTAAGCAGGCCAGCATGACACCTGTCTATCCGATTTACAGCCTCCTTGAGGCGGATGAGAGGCTTCCATGAAGCACCCCTGTCATTAAGCACCAGCTTAAGCAGGCCAGCATGACACCTGTCTATCCGATTTACAGCCTCCTTGAGGCGGATGAGAGGCTTCCATGAAGCACCCCTGTCATTAAGCACCAGCTTAAGCAGGCACACATGACACCTGTCTATCCGATTTACAGCCTCCTTGAGGCGGATGAGAGGCTTCCATGAAGCACCCCTGTCATTAAGCACCAGCTTAAGCAGGCCAGCATGACACCTGTCTGTCCGATTTGCAGCCTCCTTGAGGCGGATGAGAGGCTTCCATGAAGCACCCCTGTCATTAAGCACCAGCTTAGGCAGGCACACATGACATCTGTCTATCCGATTTACAGCCTCCTTGAGGCGGATGAGAGGCTTCCATGAAGCACCCCTGTCATTAAGCACCAGCTTAAGCAGGCCAGCATGACACCTGTCTGTCCGATTTGCAGCCTCCTTGAGGCGGATGAGAGGCTTCCATGAAGCACCCCTGTCATTAAGCACCAGCTTAGGCAGGCACACATGACACCTGTCTATCCGATTTACAGCCTCCTTGAGGCGGATGAGAGGCTTCCATGAAGCACCCCTGTCATTAAGCACCAGCTTAAGCAGGCCAGCATGACACCTGTCTATCCGATTTGCAGCCTCCTTGAGGCGGATGAGAGGCTTCCATGAAGCACCCCTGTCATTAAGCACCAGCTTAAGCAGGCACACATGACACCTGTCTATCCGATTTGCAGCCTCCTTGAGGCGGATGAGAGGCTTCCATGAAGCACCCCTGTCATTAAGCACCAGCTTAAGCAGGCACACATGACACCTGTCTATCCGATTTACAGCCTCCTTGAGGCGGATGAGAGGCTTCCATGAAGCACCCCTGTCATTAAGCACCAGCTTAAGCAGGCCAGCATGACACCTGTCTGTCCGATTTGCAGCCTCCTTGAGGCGGATGAGAGGCTTCCATGAAGCACCCCTGTCATTAAGCACCAGCTTAAGCAGGCCAGCATGACACCTGTCTGTCCGATTTGCAGCCTCCTTGAGGCGGATGAGAGGCTTCCATGAAGCACCCCTGTCATTAAGCACCAGCTTAGGCAGGCACACATGACACCTGTCTATCCGATTTACAGCCTCCTTGAGGCGGATGAGAGGCTTCCATGAAGCACCCCTGTCATTAAGCACCAGCTTAAGCAGGCACACATGACACCTGTCTATCCGATTTACAGCCTCCTTGAGGCGGATGAGAGGCTTCCATGAAGCACCCCTGTCATTAAGCACCAGCTTAAGCAGGCCAGCATGACACCTGTCTATCCGATTTACAGCCTCCTTGAGGCGGATGAGAGGCTTCCATGAAGCACCCCTGTCATTAAGCACCAGCTTAAGCAGGCACACATGACACCTGTCTATCCGATTTGCAGCCTCCTTGAGGCGGATGAGAGGCTTCCATGAAGCACCCCTGTCATTAAGCACCAGCTTAGGCAGGCACACATGACACCTGTCTATCCGATTTACAGCCTCCTTGAGGCGGATGAGAGGCTTCCATGAAGCACCCCTGTCATTAAGCACCAGCTTAAGCAGGCACACATGACACCTGTCTATCCGATTTACAGCCTCCTTGAGGCGGATGAGAGGCTTCCATGAAGCACCCCTGTCATTAAGCACCAGCTTAAGCAGGCACACATGACACCTGTCTATCCGATTTACAGCCTCCTTGAGGCGGATGAGAGGCTTCCATGAAGCACCCCTGTCATTAAGCACCAGCTTAAGCAGGCCAGCATGACACCTGTCTGTCCGATTTGCAGCCTCCTTGAGGCGGATGAGAGGCTTCCATGAAGCACCCCTGTCATTAAGCACCAGCTTAGGCAGGCACACATGACACCTGTCTATCCGATTTACAGCCTCCTTGAGGCGGATGAGAGGCTTCCATGAAGCACCCCTGTCATTAAGCACCAGCTTAAGCAGGCCAGCATGACACCTGTCTATCCGATTTACAGCCTCCTTGAGGCGGATGAGAGGCTTCCATGAAGCACCCCTGTCATTAAGCACCAGCTTAAGCAGGCACACATGACACCTGTCTATCCGATTTGCAGCCTCCTTGAGGCGGATGAGAGGCTTCCATGAAGCACCCCTGTCATTAAGCACCAGCTTAGGCAGGCACACATGACACCTGTCTATCCGATTTACAGCCTCCTTGAGGCGGATGAGAGGCTTCCATGAAGCACCCCTGTCATTAAGCACCAGCTTAAGCAGGCACACATGACACCTGTCTGTCCGATTTACAGCCTCCTTGAGGCGGATGAGAGGCTTCCATGAAGCACCCCTGTCATTAAGCACCAGCTTAAGCAGGCACACATGACACCTGTCTGTCCGATTTACAGCCTCCTTGAGGCGGATGAGAGGCTTCCATGAAGCACCCCTGTCATTAAGCACCAGCTTAAGCAGGCCAGCATGACACCTGTCTGTCCGATTTGCAGCCTCCTTGAGGCGGATGAGAGGCTTCCATGAAGCACCCCTGTCATTAAGCACCAGCTTAAGCAGGCCAGCATGACACCTGTCTATCCGATTTACAGCCTCCTTGAGGCGGATGAGAGGCTTCCATGAAGCACCCCTGTCATTAAGCACCAGCTTAAGCAGGCCAGCATGACACCTGTCTATCCGATTTGCAGCCTCCTTGAGGCGGATGAGAGGCTTCCATGAAGCACCCCTGTCATTAAGCACCAGCTTAAGCAGGCCAGCATGACACCTGTCTGTCCGATTTACAGCCTCCTTGAGGCGGATGAGAGGCTTCCATGAAGCACCCCTGTCATTAAGCACCAGCTTAAGCAGGCCAGCATGACACCTGTCTGTCCGATTTGCAGCCTCCTTGAGGCGGAAGAGAGGCTTCCATGAAGCACCCCTGTCATTAAGCACCAGCTTAGGCAGGCACACATGACACCTGTCTATCCGATTTACAGCCTCCTTGAGGCGGATGAGAGGCTTCCATGAAGCACCCCTGTCATTAAGCACCAGCTTAAGCAGGCACACATGACACCTGTCTATCCGATTTGCAGCCTCCTTGAGGCGGATGAGAGGCTTCCATGAAGCACCCCTGTCATTAAGCACCAGCTTAAGCAGGCACACATGACACCTGTCTATCCGATTTACAGCCTCCTTGAGGCGGATGAGAGGCTTCCATGAAGCACCCCTGTCATTAAGCACCAGCTTAAGCAGGCCAGCATGACACCTGTCTGTCCGATTTGCAGCCTCCTTGAGGCGGATGAGAGGCTTCCATGAAGCACCCCTGTCATTAAGCACCAGCTTAAGCAGGCCAGCATGACACCTGTCTGTCCGATTTGCAGCCTCCTTGAGGCGGATGAGAGGCTTCCATGAAGCACCCCTGTCATTAAGCACCAGCTTAGGCAGGCACACATGACACCTGTCTATCCGATTTACAGCCTCCTTGAGGCGGATGAGAGGCTTCCATGAAGCACCCCTGTCATTAAGCACCAGCTTAAGCAGGCACACATGACACCTGTCTATCCGATTTACAGCCTCCTTGAGGCGGATGAGAGGCTTCCATGAAGCACCCCTGTCATTAAGCACCAGCTTAAGCAGGCCAGCATGACACCTGTCTATCCGATTTACAGCCTCCTTGAGGCGGATGAGAGGCTTCCATGAAGCACCCCTGTCATTAAGCACCAGCTTAAGCAGGCACACATGACACCTGTCTATCCGATTTGCAGCCTCCTTGAGGCGGATGAGAGGCTTCCATGAAGCACCCCTGTCATTAAGCACCAGCTTAGGCAGGCACACATGACACCTGTCTATCCGATTTACAGCCTCCTTGAGGCGGATGAGAGGCTTCCATGAAGCACCCCTGTCATTAAGCACCAGCTTAAGCAGGCACACATGACACCTGTCTATCCGATTTACAGCCTCCTTGAGGCGGATGAGAGGCTTCCATGAAGCACCCCTGTCATTAAGCACCAGCTTAAGCAGGCACACATGACACCTGTCTATCCGATTTACAGCCTCCTTGAGGCGGATGAGAGGCTTCCATGAAGCACCCCTGTCATTAAGCACCAGCTTAAGCAGGCCAGCATGACACCTGTCTGTCCGATTTGCAGCCTCCTTGAGGCGGATGAGAGGCTTCCATGAAGCACCCCTGTCATTAAGCACCAGCTTAAGCAGGCACACATGACACCTGTCTGTCCGATTTACAGCCTCCTTGAGGCGGATGAGAGGCTTCCATGAAGCACCCCTGTCATTAAGCACCAGCTTAAGCAGGCCAGCATGACACCTGTCTGTCCGATTTGCAGCCTCCTTGAGGCGGATGAGAGGCTTCCATGAAGCACCCCTGTCATTAAGCACCAGCTTAAGCAGGCCAGCATGACACCTGTCTATCCGATTTACAGCCTCCTTGAGGCGGATGAGAGGCTTCCATGAAGCACCCCTGTCATTAAGCACCAGCTTAAGCAGGCCAGCATGACACCTGTCTATCCGATTTGCAGCCTCCTTGAGGCGGATGAGAGGCTTCCATGAAGCACCCCTGTCATTAAGCACCAGCTTAAGCAGGCCAGCATGACACCTGTCTGTCCGATTTACAGCCTCCTTGAGGCGGATGAGAGGCTTCCATGAAGCACCCCTGTCATTAAGCACCAGCTTAAGCAGGCCAGCATGACACCTGTCTGTCCGATTTGCAGCCTCCTTGAGGCGGAAGAGAGGCTTCCATGAAGCACCCCTGTCATTAAGCACCAGCTTAGGCAGGCACACATGACACCTGTCTATCCGATTTACAGCCTCCTTGAGGCGGATGAGAGGCTTCCATGAAGCACCCCTGTCATTAAGCACCAGCTTAAGCAGGCCAGCATGACACCTGTCTATCCGATTTACAGCCTCCTTGAGGCGGATGAGAGGCTTCCATGAAGCACCCCTGTCATTAAGCACCAGCTTAAGCAGGCCAGCATGACACCTGTCTATCCGATTTACAGCCTCCTTGAGGCGGATGAGAGGCTTCCATGAAGCACCCCTGTCATTAAGCACCAGCTTAAGCAGGCACACATGACACCTGTCTATCCGATTTACAGCCTCCTTGAGGCGGATGAGAGGCTTCCATGAAGCACCCCTGTCATTAAGCACCAGCTTAAGCAGGCACACATGACACCTGTCTGTCCGATTTACAGCCTCCTTGAGGCGGATGAGAGGCTTCCATGAAGCACCCCTGTCATTAAGCACCAGCTTAAGCAGGCCAGCATGACACCTGTCTGTCCGATTTGCAGCCTCCTTGAGGCGGATGAGAGGCTTCCATGAAGCACCCCTGTCATTTAGCACCAGCTTAAGCAGGCCAGCATGACACCTGTCTATCCGATTTGCAGCCTCCTTGAGGCGGATGAGAGGCTTCCATGAAGCACCCCTGTCATTAAGCACCAGCTTAAGCAGGCACACATGACACCTGTCTATCCGATTTACAGCCTCCTTGAGGCGGATGAGAGGCTTCCATGAAGCACCCCTGTCATTAAGCACCAGCTTAAGCAGGCCAGCATGACACCTGTCTGTCCGATTTGCAGCCTCCTTGAGGCGGATGAGAGGCTTCCATGAAGCACCCCTGTCATTAAGCACCAGCTTAAGCAGGCCAGCATGACACCTGTCTGTCCGATTTGCAGCCTCCTTGAGGCGGATGAGAGGCTTCCATGAAGCACCCCTGTCATTAAGCACCAGCTTAGGCAGGCACACATGACACCTGTCTATCCGATTTACAGCCTCCTTGAGGCGGATGAGAGGCTTCCATGAAGCACCCCTGTCATTAAGCACCAGCTTAAGCAGGCACACATGACACCTGTCTATCCGATTTACAGCCTCCTTGAGGCGGATGAGAGGCTTCCATGAAGCACCCCTGTCATTAAGCACCAGCTTAAGCAGGCCAGCATGACACCTGTCTATCCGATTTACAGCCTCCTTGAGGCGGATGAGAGGCTTCCATGAAGCACCCCTGTCATTAAGCACCAGCTTAAGCAGGCACACATGACACCTGTCTATCCGATTTGCAGCCTCCTTGAGGCGGATGAGAGGCTTCCATGAAGCACCCCTGTCATTAAGCACCAGCTTAGGCAGGCACACATGACACCTGTCTATCCGATTTACAGCCTCCTTGAGGCGGATGAGAGGCTTCCATGAAGCACCCCTGTCATTAAGCACCAGCTTAAGCAGGCACACATGACACCTGTCTATCCGATTTACAGCCTCCTTGAGGCGGATGAGAGGCTTCCATGAAGCACCCCTGTCATTAAGCACCAGCTTAAGCAGGCACACATGACACCTGTCTATCCGATTTACAGCCTCCTTGAGGCGGATGAGAGGCTTCCATGAAGCACCCCTGTCATTAAGCACCAGCTTAAGCAGGCCAGCATGACACCTGTCTGTCCGATTTGCAGCCTCCTTGAGGCGGATGAGAGGCTTCCATGAAGCACCCCTGTCATTAAGCACCAGCTTAGGCAGGCACACATGACACCTGTCTATCCGATTTACAGCCTCCTTGAGGCGGAAGAGAGGCTTCCATGAAGCACCCCTGTCATTAAGCACCAGCTTAAGCAGGCCAGCATGACACCTGTCTATCCGATTTACAGCCTCCTTGAGGCGGATGAGAGGCTTCCATGAAGCACCCCTGTCATTAAGCACCAGCTTAAGCAGGCCAGCATGACACCTGTCTATCCGATTTACAGCCTCCTTGAGGCGGATGAGAGGCTTCCATGAAGCACCCCTGTCATTAAGCACCAGCTTAAGCAGGCACACATGACACCTGTCTATCCGATTTACAGCCTCCTTGAGGCGGATGAGAGGCTTCCATGAAGCACCCCTGTCATTAAGCACCAGCTTAAGCAGGCCAGCATGACACCTGTCTGTCCGATTTGCAGCCTCCTTGAGGCGGATGAGAGGCTTCCATGAAGCACCCCTGTCATTAAGCACCAGCTTAGGCAGGCACACATGACATCTGTCTATCCGATTTACAGCCTCCTTGAGGCGGATGAGAGGCTTCCATGAAGCACCCCTGTCATTAAGCACCAGCTTAAGCAGGCCAGCATGACACCTGTCTATCCGATTTACAGCCTCCTTGAGGCGGATGAGAGGCTTCCATGAAGCACCCCTGTCATTAAGCACCAGCTTAAGCAGGCACACATGACACCTGTCTATCCGATTTGCAGCCTCCTTGAGGCGGATGAGAGGCTTCCATGAAGCACCCCTGTCATTAAGCACCAGCTTAGGCAGGCACACATGACACCTGTCTATCCGATTTACAGCCTCCTTGAGGCGGATGAGAGGCTTCCATGAAGCACCCCTGTCATTAAGCACCAGCTTAAGCAGGCACACATGACACCTGTCTATCCGATTTACAGCCTCCTTGAGGCGGATGAGAGGCTTCCATGAAGCACCCCTGTCATTAAGCACCAGCTTAAGCAGGCACACATGACACCTGTCTATCCGATTTACAGCCTCCTTGAGGCGGATGAGAGGCTTCCATGAAGCACCCCTGTCATTAAGCACCAGCTTAAGCAGGCCAGCATGACACCTGTCTGTCCGATTTGCAGCCTCCTTGAGGCGGATGAGAGGCTTCCATGAAGCACCCCTGTCATTAAGCACCAGCTTAGGCAGGCACACATGACACCTGTCTATCCGATTTACAGCCTCCTTGAGGCGGAAGAGAGGCTTCCATGAAGCACCCCTGTCATTAAGCACCAGCTTAAGCAGGCCAGCATGACACCTGTCTATCCGATTTACAGCCTCCTTGAGGCGGATGAGAGGCTTCCATGAAGCACCCCTGTCATTAAGCACCAGCTTAAGCAGGCCAGCATGACACCTGTCTATCCGATTTACAGCCTCCTTGAGGCGGATGAGAGGCTTCCATGAAGCACCCCTGTCATTAAGCACCAGCTTAAGCAGGCACACATGACACCTGTCTATCCGATTTACAGCCTCCTTGAGGCGGATGAGAGGCTTCCATGAAGCACCCCTGTCATTAAGCACCAGCTTAAGCAGGCCAGCATGACACCTGTCTGTCCGATTTGCAGCCTCCTTGAGGCGGATGAGAGGCTTCCATGAAGCACCCCTGTCATTAAGCACCAGCTTAGGCAGGCACACATGACATCTGTCTATCCGATTTACAGCCTCCTTGAGGCGGATGAGAGGCTTCCATGAAGCACCCCTGTCATTAAGCACCAGCTTAAGCAGGCCAGCATGACACCTGTCTATCCGATTTACAGCCTCCTTGAGGCGGATGAGAGGCTTCCATGAAGCACCCCTGTCATTAAGCACCAGCTTAAGCAGGCACACATGACACCTGTCTATCCGATTTGCAGCCTCCTTGAGGCGGATGAGAGGCTTCCATGAAGCACCCCTGTCATTAAGCACCAGCTTAGGCAGGCACACATGACACCTGTCTATCCGATTTACAGCCTCCTTGAGGCGGATGAGAGGCTTCCATGAAGCACCCCTGTCATTAAGCACCAGCTTAAGCAGGCACACATGACACCTGTCTATCCGATTTACAGCCTCCTTGAGGCGGATGAGAGGCTTCCATGAAGCACCCCTGTCATTAAGCACCAGCTTAAGCAGGCACACATGACACCTGTCTATCCGATTTACAGCCTCCTTGAGGCGGATGAGAGGCTTCCATGAAGCACCCCTGTCATTAAGCACCAGCTTAAGCAGGCCAGCATGACACCTGTCTGTCCGATTTGCAGCCTCCTTGAGGCGGATGAGAGGCTTCCATGAAGCACCCCTGTCATTAAGCACCAGCTTAGGCAGGCACACATGACACCTGTCTATCCGATTTACAGCCTCCTTGAGGCGGAAGAGAGGCTTCCATGAAGCACCCCTGTCATTAAGCACCAGCTTAAGCAGGCCAGCATGACACCTGTCTATCCGATTTACAGCCTCCTTGAGGCGGATGAGAGGCTTCCATGAAGCACCCCTGTCATTAAGCACCAGCTTAAGCAGGCCAGCATGACACCTGTCTATCCGATTTACAGCCTCCTTGAGGCGGATGAGAGGCTTCCATGAAGCACCCCTGTCATTAAGCACCAGCTTAAGCAGGCACACATGACACCTGTCTATCCGATTTACAGCCTCCTTGAGGCGGATGAGAGGCTTCCATGAAGCACCCCTGTCATTAAGCACCAGCTTAAGCAGGCCAGCATGACACCTGTCTGTCCGATTTGCAGCCTCCTTGAGGCGGATGAGAGGCTTCCATGAAGCACCCCTGTCATTAAGCACCAGCTTAGGCAGGCACACATGACATCTGTCTATCCGATTTACAGCCTCCTTGAGGCGGATGAGAGGCTTCCATGAAGCACCCCTGTCATTAAGCACCAGCTTAAGCAGGCCAGCATGACACCTGTCTGTCCGATTTGCAGCCTCCTTGAGGCGGATGAGAGGCTTCCATGAAGCACCCCTGTCATTAAGCACCAGCTTAGGCAGGCACACATGACACCTGTCTATCCGATTTACAGCCTCCTTGAGGCGGATGAGAGGCTTCCATGAAGCACCCCTGTCATTAAGCACCAGCTTAAGCAGGCCAGCATGACACCTGTCTATCCGATTTGCAGCCTCCTTGAGGCGGATGAGAGGCTTCCATGAAGCACCCCTGTCATTAAGCACCAGCTTAAGCAGGCACACATGACACCTGTCTATCCGATTTGCAGCCTCCTTGAGGCGGATGAGAGGCTTCCATGAAGCACCCCTGTCATTAAGCACCAGCTTAAGCAGGCACACATGACACCTGTCTATCCGATTTACAGCCTCCTTGAGGCGGATGAGAGGCTTCCATGAAGCACCCCTGTCATTAAGCACCAGCTTAAGCAGGCCAGCATGACACCTGTCTGTCCGATTTGCAGCCTCCTTGAGGCGGATGAGAGGCTTCCATGAAGCACCCCTGTCATTAAGCACCAGCTTAAGCAGGCCAGCATGACACCTGTCTGTCCGATTTGCAGCCTCCTTGAGGCGGATGAGAGGCTTCCATGAAGCACCCCTGTCATTAAGCACCAGCTTAGGCAGGCACACATGACACCTGTCTATCCGATTTACAGCCTCCTTGAGGCGGATGAGAGGCTTCCATGAAGCACCCCTGTCATTAAGCACCAGCTTAAGCAGGCACACATGACACCTGTCTATCCGATTTACAGCCTCCTTGAGGCGGATGAGAGGCTTCCATGAAGCACCCCTGTCATTAAGCACCAGCTTAAGCAGGCCAGCATGACACCTGTCTATCCGATTTACAGCCTCCTTGAGGCGGATGAGAGGCTTCCATGAAGCACCCCTGTCATTAAGCACCAGCTTAAGCAGGCACACATGACACCTGTCTATCCGATTTGCAGCCTCCTTGAGGCGGATGAGAGGCTTCCATGAAGCACCCCTGTCATTAAGCACCAGCTTAGGCAGGCACACATGACACCTGTCTATCCGATTTACAGCCTCCTTGAGGCGGATGAGAGGCTTCCATGAAGCACCCCTGTCATTAAGCACCAGCTTAAGCAGGCACACATGACACCTGTCTATCCGATTTACAGCCTCCTTGAGGCGGATGAGAGGCTTCCATGAAGCACCCCTGTCATTAAGCACCAGCTTAAGCAGGCACACATGACACCTGTCTATCCGATTTACAGCCTCCTTGAGGCGGATGAGAGGCTTCCATGAAGCACCCCTGTCATTAAGCACCAGCTTAAGCAGGCCAGCATGACACCTGTCTGTCCGATTTGCAGCCTCCTTGAGGCGGATGAGAGGCTTCCATGAAGCACCCCTGTCATTAAGCACCAGCTTAGGCAGGCACACATGACACCTGTCTATCCGATTTACAGCCTCCTTGAGGCGGATGAGAGGCTTCCATGAAGCACCCCTGTCATTAAGCACCAGCTTAAGCAGGCCAGCATGACACCTGTCTATCCGATTTACAGCCTCCTTGAGGCGGATGAGAGGCTTCCATGAAGCACCCCTGTCATTAAGCACCAGCTTAAGCAGGCACACATGACACCTGTCTATCCGATTTGCAGCCTCCTTGAGGCGGATGAGAGGCTTCCATGAAGCACCCCTGTCATTAAGCACCAGCTTAGGCAGGCACACATGACACCTGTCTATCCGATTTACAGCCTCCTTGAGGCGGATGAGAGGCTTCCATGAAGCACCCCTGTCATTAAGCACCAGCTTAAGCAGGCACACATGACACCTGTCTGTCCGATTTACAGCCTCCTTGAGGCGGATGAGAGGCTTCCATGAAGCACCCCTGTCATTAAGCACCAGCTTAAGCAGGCACACATGACACCTGTCTGTCCGATTTACAGCCTCCTTGAGGCGGATGAGAGGCTTCCATGAAGCACCCCTGTCATTAAGCACCAGCTTAAGCAGGCCAGCATGACACCTGTCTGTCCGATTTGCAGCCTCCTTGAGGCGGATGAGAGGCTTCCATGAAGCACCCCTGTCATTAAGCACCAGCTTAAGCAGGCCAGCATGACACCTGTCTATCCGATTTACAGCCTCCTTGAGGCGGATGAGAGGCTTCCATGAAGCACCCCTGTCATTAAGCACCAGCTTAAGCAGGCCAGCATGACACCTGTCTATCCGATTTGCAGCCTCCTTGAGGCGGATGAGAGGCTTCCATGAAGCACCCCTGTCATTAAGCACCAGCTTAAGCAGGCCAGCATGACACCTGTCTGTCCGATTTACAGCCTCCTTGAGGCGGATGAGAGGCTTCCATGAAGCACCCCTGTCATTAAGCACCAGCTTAAGCAGGCCAGCATGACACCTGTCTGTCCGATTTGCAGCCTCCTTGAGGCGGAAGAGAGGCTTCCATGAAGCACCCCTGTCATTAAGCACCAGCTTAGGCAGGCACACATGACACCTGTCTATCCGATTTACAGCCTCCTTGAGGCGGATGAGAGGCTTCCATGAAGCACCCCTGTCATTAAGCACCAGCTTAAGCAGGCACACATGACACCTGTCTATCCGATTTGCAGCCTCCTTGAGGCGGATGAGAGGCTTCCATGAAGCACCCCTGTCATTAAGCACCAGCTTAAGCAGGCACACATGACACCTGTCTATCCGATTTACAGCCTCCTTGAGGCGGATGAGAGGCTTCCATGAAGCACCCCTGTCATTAAGCACCAGCTTAAGCAGGCCAGCATGACACCTGTCTGTCCGATTTGCAGCCTCCTTGAGGCGGATGAGAGGCTTCCATGAAGCACCCCTGTCATTAAGCACCAGCTTAAGCAGGCCAGCATGACACCTGTCTGTCCGATTTGCAGCCTCCTTGAGGCGGATGAGAGGCTTCCATGAAGCACCCCTGTCATTAAGCACCAGCTTAGGCAGGCACACATGACACCTGTCTATCCGATTTACAGCCTCCTTGAGGCGGATGAGAGGCTTCCATGAAGCACCCCTGTCATTAAGCACCAGCTTAAGCAGGCACACATGACACCTGTCTATCCGATTTACAGCCTCCTTGAGGCGGATGAGAGGCTTCCATGAAGCACCCCTGTCATTAAGCACCAGCTTAAGCAGGCCAGCATGACACCTGTCTATCCGATTTACAGCCTCCTTGAGGCGGATGAGAGGCTTCCATGAAGCACCCCTGTCATTAAGCACCAGCTTAAGCAGGCACACATGACACCTGTCTATCCGATTTGCAGCCTCCTTGAGGCGGATGAGAGGCTTCCATGAAGCACCCCTGTCATTAAGCACCAGCTTAGGCAGGCACACATGACACCTGTCTATCCGATTTACAGCCTCCTTGAGGCGGATGAGAGGCTTCCATGAAGCACCCCTGTCATTAAGCACCAGCTTAAGCAGGCACACATGACACCTGTCTATCCGATTTACAGCCTCCTTGAGGCGGATGAGAGGCTTCCATGAAGCACCCCTGTCATTAAGCACCAGCTTAAGCAGGCACACATGACACCTGTCTATCCGATTTACAGCCTCCTTGAGGCGGATGAGAGGCTTCCATGAAGCACCCCTGTCATTAAGCACCAGCTTAAGCAGGCCAGCATGACACCTGTCTGTCCGATTTGCAGCCTCCTTGAGGCGGATGAGAGGCTTCCATGAAGCACCCCTGTCATTAAGCACCAGCTTAAGCAGGCACACATGACACCTGTCTGTCCGATTTACAGCCTCCTTGAGGCGGATGAGAGGCTTCCATGAAGCACCCCTGTCATTAAGCACCAGCTTAAGCAGGCCAGCATGACACCTGTCTGTCCGATTTGCAGCCTCCTTGAGGCGGATGAGAGGCTTCCATGAAGCACCCCTGTCATTAAGCACCAGCTTAAGCAGGCCAGCATGACACCTGTCTATCCGATTTACAGCCTCCTTGAGGCGGATGAGAGGCTTCCATGAAGCACCCCTGTCATTAAGCACCAGCTTAAGCAGGCCAGCATGACACCTGTCTATCCGATTTGCAGCCTCCTTGAGGCGGATGAGAGGCTTCCATGAAGCACCCCTGTCATTAAGCACCAGCTTAAGCAGGCCAGCATGACACCTGTCTGTCCGATTTACAGCCTCCTTGAGGCGGATGAGAGGCTTCCATGAAGCACCCCTGTCATTAAGCACCAGCTTAAGCAGGCCAGCATGACACCTGTCTGTCCGATTTGCAGCCTCCTTGAGGCGGAAGAGAGGCTTCCATGAAGCACCCCTGTCATTAAGCACCAGCTTAGGCAGGCACACATGACACCTGTCTATCCGATTTACAGCCTCCTTGAGGCGGATGAGAGGCTTCCATGAAGCACCCCTGTCATTAAGCACCAGCTTAAGCAGGCCAGCATGACACCTGTCTATCCGATTTACAGCCTCCTTGAGGCGGATGAGAGGCTTCCATGAAGCACCCCTGTCATTAAGCACCAGCTTAAGCAGGCCAGCATGACACCTGTCTATCCGATTTACAGCCTCCTTGAGGCGGATGAGAGGCTTCCATGAAGCACCCCTGTCATTAAGCACCAGCTTAAGCAGGCACACATGACACCTGTCTATCCGATTTACAGCCTCCTTGAGGCGGATGAGAGGCTTCCATGAAGCACCCCTGTCATTAAGCACCAGCTTAAGCAGGCACACATGACACCTGTCTGTCCGATTTACAGCCTCCTTGAGGCGGATGAGAGGCTTCCATGAAGCACCCCTGTCATTAAGCACCAGCTTAAGCAGGCCAGCATGACACCTGTCTGTCCGATTTGCAGCCTCCTTGAGGCGGATGAGAGGCTTCCATGAAGCACCCCTGTCATTAAGCACCAGCTTAAGCAGGCCAGCATGACACCTGTCTATCCGATTTGCAGCCTCCTTGAGGCGGATGAGAGGCTTCCATGAAGCACCCCTGTCATTAAGCACCAGCTTAAGCAGGCACACATGACACCTGTCTATCCGATTTACAGCCTCCTTGAGGCGGATGAGAGGCTTCCATGAAGCACCCCTGTCATTAAGCACCAGCTTAAGCAGGCCAGCATGACACCTGTCTGTCCGATTTGCAGCCTCCTTGAGGCGGATGAGAGGCTTCCATGAAGCACCCCTGTCATTAAGCACCAGCTTAAGCAGGCCAGCATGACACCTGTCTGTCCGATTTGCAGCCTCCTTGAGGCGGATGAGAGGCTTCCATGAAGCACCCCTGTCATTAAGCACCAGCTTAGGCAGGCACACATGACACCTGTCTATCCGATTTACAGCCTCCTTGAGGCGGATGAGAGGCTTCCATGAAGCACCCCTGTCATTAAGCACCAGCTTAAGCAGGCACACATGACACCTGTCTATCCGATTTACAGCCTCCTTGAGGCGGATGAGAGGCTTCCATGAAGCACCCCTGTCATTAAGCACCAGCTTAAGCAGGCCAGCATGACACCTGTCTATCCGATTTACAGCCTCCTTGAGGCGGATGAGAGGCTTCCATGAAGCACCCCTGTCATTAAGCACCAGCTTAAGCAGGCACACATGACACCTGTCTATCCGATTTGCAGCCTCCTTGAGGCGGATGAGAGGCTTCCATGAAGCACCCCTGTCATTAAGCACCAGCTTAGGCAGGCACACATGACACCTGTCTATCCGATTTACAGCCTCCTTGAGGCGGATGAGAGGCTTCCATGAAGCACCCCTGTCATTAAGCACCAGCTTAAGCAGGCACACATGACACCTGTCTATCCGATTTACAGCCTCCTTGAGGCGGATGAGAGGCTTCCATGAAGCACCCCTGTCATTAAGCACCAGCTTAAGCAGGCACACATGACACCTGTCTATCCGATTTACAGCCTCCTTGAGGCGGATGAGAGGCTTCCATGAAGCACCCCTGTCATTAAGCACCAGCTTAAGCAGGCCAGCATGACACCTGTCTGTCCGATTTGCAGCCTCCTTGAGGCGGATGAGAGGCTTCCATGAAGCACCCCTGTCATTAAGCACCAGCTTAGGCAGGCACACATGACACCTGTCTATCCGATTTACAGCCTCCTTGAGGCGGAAGAGAGGCTTCCATGAAGCACCCCTGTCATTAAGCACCAGCTTAAGCAGGCCAGCATGACACCTGTCTATCCGATTTACAGCCTCCTTGAGGCGGATGAGAGGCTTCCATGAAGCACCCCTGTCATTAAGCACCAGCTTAAGCAGGCCAGCATGACACCTGTCTATCCGATTTACAGCCTCCTTGAGGCGGATGAGAGGCTTCCATGAAGCACCCCTGTCATTAAGCACCAGCTTAAGCAGGCACACATGACACCTGTCTATCCGATTTACAGCCTCCTTGAGGCGGATGAGAGGCTTCCATGAAGCACCCCTGTCATTAAGCACCAGCTTAAGCAGGCCAGCATGACACCTGTCTGTCCGATTTGCAGCCTCCTTGAGGCGGATGAGAGGCTTCCATGAAGCACCCCTGTCATTAAGCACCAGCTTAGGCAGGCACACATGACATCTGTCTATCCGATTTACAGCCTCCTTGAGGCGGATGAGAGGCTTCCATGAAGCACCCCTGTCATTAAGCACCAGCTTAAGCAGGCCAGCATGACACCTGTCTATCCGATTTACAGCCTCCTTGAGGCGGATGAGAGGCTTCCATGAAGCACCCCTGTCATTAAGCACCAGCTTAAGCAGGCACACATGACACCTGTCTATCCGATTTGCAGCCTCCTTGAGGCGGATGAGAGGCTTCCATGAAGCACCCCTGTCATTAAGCACCAGCTTAGGCAGGCACACATGACACCTGTCTATCCGATTTACAGCCTCCTTGAGGCGGATGAGAGGCTTCCATGAAGCACCCCTGTCATTAAGCACCAGCTTAAGCAGGCACACATGACACCTGTCTATCCGATTTACAGCCTCCTTGAGGCGGATGAGAGGCTTCCATGAAGCACCCCTGTCATTAAGCACCAGCTTAAGCAGGCACACATGACACCTGTCTATCCGATTTACAGCCTCCTTGAGGCGGATGAGAGGCTTCCATGAAGCACCCCTGTCATTAAGCACCAGCTTAAGCAGGCCAGCATGACACCTGTCTGTCCGATTTGCAGCCTCCTTGAGGCGGATGAGAGGCTTCCATGAAGCACCCCTGTCATTAAGCACCAGCTTAGGCAGGCACACATGACACCTGTCTATCCGATTTACAGCCTCCTTGAGGCGGAAGAGAGGCTTCCATGAAGCACCCCTGTCATTAAGCACCAGCTTAAGCAGGCCAGCATGACACCTGTCTATCCGATTTACAGCCTCCTTGAGGCGGATGAGAGGCTTCCATGAAGCACCCCTGTCATTAAGCACCAGCTTAAGCAGGCCAGCATGACACCTGTCTATCCGATTTACAGCCTCCTTGAGGCGGATGAGAGGCTTCCATGAAGCACCCCTGTCATTAAGCACCAGCTTAAGCAGGCACACATGACACCTGTCTATCCGATTTACAGCCTCCTTGAGGCGGATGAGAGGCTTCCATGAAGCACCCCTGTCATTAAGCACCAGCTTAAGCAGGCCAGCATGACACCTGTCTGTCCGATTTGCAGCCTCCTTGAGGCGGATGAGAGGCTTCCATGAAGCACCCCTGTCATTAAGCACCAGCTTAGGCAGGCACACATGACATCTGTCTATCCGATTTACAGCCTCCTTGAGGCGGATGAGAGGCTTCCATGAAGCACCCCTGTCATTAAGCACCAGCTTAAGCAGGCCAGCATGACACCTGTCTGTCCGATTTGCAGCCTCCTTGAGGCGGATGAGAGGCTTCCATGAAGCACCCCTGTCATTAAGCACCAGCTTAGGCAGGCACACATGACACCTGTCTATCCGATTTACAGCCTCCTTGAGGCGGATGAGAGGCTTCCATGAAGCACCCCTGTCATTAAGCACCAGCTTAAGCAGGCCAGCATGACACCTGTCTATCCGATTTGCAGCCTCCTTGAGGCGGATGAGAGGCTTCCATGAAGCACCCCTGTCATTAAGCACCAGCTTAAGCAGGCACACATGACACCTGTCTATCCGATTTGCAGCCTCCTTGAGGCGGATGAGAGGCTTCCATGAAGCACCCCTGTCATTAAGCACCAGCTTAAGCAGGCACACATGACACCTGTCTATCCGATTTACAGCCTCCTTGAGGCGGATGAGAGGCTTCCATGAAGCACCCCTGTCATTAAGCACCAGCTTAAGCAGGCCAGCATGACACCTGTCTGTCCGATTTGCAGCCTCCTTGAGGCGGATGAGAGGCTTCCATGAAGCACCCCTGTCATTAAGCACCAGCTTAAGCAGGCCAGCATGACACCTGTCTGTCCGATTTGCAGCCTCCTTGAGGCGGATGAGAGGCTTCCATGAAGCACCCCTGTCATTAAGCACCAGCTTAGGCAGGCACACATGACACCTGTCTATCCGATTTACAGCCTCCTTGAGGCGGATGAGAGGCTTCCATGAAGCACCCCTGTCATTAAGCACCAGCTTAAGCAGGCACACATGACACCTGTCTATCCGATTTACAGCCTCCTTGAGGCGGATGAGAGGCTTCCATGAAGCACCCCTGTCATTAAGCACCAGCTTAAGCAGGCCAGCATGACACCTGTCTATCCGATTTACAGCCTCCTTGAGGCGGATGAGAGGCTTCCATGAAGCACCCCTGTCATTAAGCACCAGCTTAAGCAGGCACACATGACACCTGTCTATCCGATTTGCAGCCTCCTTGAGGCGGATGAGAGGCTTCCATGAAGCACCCCTGTCATTAAGCACCAGCTTAGGCAGGCACACATGACACCTGTCTATCCGATTTACAGCCTCCTTGAGGCGGATGAGAGGCTTCCATGAAGCACCCCTGTCATTAAGCACCAGCTTAAGCAGGCACACATGACACCTGTCTATCCGATTTACAGCCTCCTTGAGGCGGATGAGAGGCTTCCATGAAGCACCCCTGTCATTAAGCACCAGCTTAAGCAGGCACACATGACACCTGTCTATCCGATTTACAGCCTCCTTGAGGCGGATGAGAGGCTTCCATGAAGCACCCCTGTCATTAAGCACCAGCTTAAGCAGGCCAGCATGACACCTGTCTGTCCGATTTGCAGCCTCCTTGAGGCGGATGAGAGGCTTCCATGAAGCACCCCTGTCATTAAGCACCAGCTTAGGCAGGCACACATGACACCTGTCTATCCGATTTACAGCCTCCTTGAGGCGGAAGAGAGGCTTCCATGAAGCACCCCTGTCATTAAGCACCAGCTTAAGCAGGCCAGCATGACACCTGTCTATCCGATTTACAGCCTCCTTGAGGCGGATGAGAGGCTTCCATGAAGCACCCCTGTCATTAAGCACCAGCTTAAGCAGGCCAGCATGACACCTGTCTATCCGATTTACAGCCTCCTTGAGGCGGATGAGAGGCTTCCATGAAGCACCCCTGTCATTAAGCACCAGCTTAAGCAGGCACACATGACACCTGTCTATCCGATTTACAGCCTCCTTGAGGCGGATGAGAGGCTTCCATGAAGCACCCCTGTCATTAAGCACCAGCTTAAGCAGGCCAGCATGACACCTGTCTGTCCGATTTGCAGCCTCCTTGAGGCGGATGAGAGGCTTCCATGAAGCACCCCTGTCATTAAGCACCAGCTTAGGCAGGCACACATGACATCTGTCTATCCGATTTACAGCCTCCTTGAGGCGGATGAGAGGCTTCCATGAAGCACCCCTGTCATTAAGCACCAGCTTAAGCAGGCCAGCATGACACCTGTCTGTCCGATTTGCAGCCTCCTTGAGGCGGATGAGAGGCTTCCATGAAGCACCCCTGTCATTAAGCACCAGCTTAGGCAGGCACACATGACACCTGTCTATCCGATTTACAGCCTCCTTGAGGCGGATGAGAGGCTTCCATGAAGCACCCCTGTCATTAAGCACCAGCTTAAGCAGGCCAGCATGACACCTGTCTGTCCGATTTGCAGCCTCCTTGAGGCGGATGAGAGGCTTCCATGATGCACCCCTGTCATTAAGCACCAGCTTAAGCAGGCCAGCATGACACCTGTCTATCCGATTTACAGCCTCCTTGAGGCGGATGAGAGGCTTCCATGAAGCACCCCTGTCATTAAGCACCAGCTTAAGCAGGCACACATGACACCTGTCTGTCCGATTTACAGCCTCCTTGAGGCGGATGAGAGGCTTCCATGAAGCACCCCTGTCATTAAGCACCAGCTTAAGCAGGCCAGCATGACACCCGTCTGTCCGATTTGCAGCCTCCTTGAGGCGGATGAGAGGCTTCCATGAAGCACCCCTGTCATTAAGCACCAGCTTAGGCAGGCACACATGACACCTGTCTATCCGATTTACAGCCTCCTTGAGGCGGATGAGAGGCTTCCATGAAGCACCCCTGTCATTAAGCACCAGCTTAAGCAGGCCAGCATGACACCTGTCTATCCGATTTACAGCCTCCTTGAGGCGGATGAGAGGCTTCCATGAAGCACCCCTGTCATTAAGCACCAGCTTAAGCAGGCACACATGACACCTGTCTGTCCGATTTACAGCCTCCTTGAGGCGGATGAGAGGCTTCCATGAAGCACCCCTGTCATTAAGCACCAGCTTAAGCAGGCCAGCATGACACCTGTCTGTCCGATTTGCAGCCTCCTTGAGGCGGATGAGAGGCTTCCATGAAGCACCCCTGTCATTAAGCACCAGCTTAAGCAGGCCAGCATGACACCTGTCTATCCGATTTACAGCCTCCTTGAGGCGGATGAGAGGCTTCCATGAAGCACCCCTGTCATTAAGCACCAGCTTAAGCAGGCCAGCATGACACCTGTCTATCCGATTTGCAGCCTCCTTGAGGCGGATGAGAGGCTTCCATGAAGCACCCCTGTCATTAAGCACCAGCTTAAGCAGGCCAGCATGACACCTGTCTGTCCGATTTACAGCCTCCTTGAGGCGGATGAGAGGCTTCCATGAAGCACCCCTGTCATTAAGCACCAGCTTAAGCAGGCCAGCATGACACCTGTCTGTCCGATTTGCAGCCTCCTTGAGGCGGAAGAGAGGCTTCCATGAAGCACCCCTGTCATTAAGCACCAGCTTAGGCAGGCACACATGACACCTGTCTATCCGATTTACAGCCTCCTTGAGGCGGATGAGAGGCTTCCATGAAGCACCCCTGTCATTAAGCACCAGCTTAAGCAGGCCAGCATGACACCTGTCTATCCGATTTACAGCCTCCTTGAGGCGGATGAGAGGCTTCCATGAAGCACCCCTGTCATTAAGCACCAGCTTAAGCAGGCCAGCATGACACCTGTCTATCCGATTTACAGCCTCCTTGAGGCGGATGAGAGGCTTCCATGAAGCACCCCTGTCATTAAGCACCAGCTTAAGCAGGCACACATGACACCTGTCTATCCGATTTACAGCCTCCTTGAGGCGGATGAGAGGCTTCCATGAAGCACCCCTGTCATTAAGCACCAGCTTAAGCAGGCACACATGACACCTGTCTGTCCGATTTACAGCCTCCTTGAGGCGGATGAGAGGCTTCCATGAAGCACCCCTGTCATTAAGCACCAGCTTAAGCAGGCCAGCATGACACCTGTCTGTCCGATTTGCAGCCTCCTTGAGGCGGATGAGAGGCTTCCATGAAGCACCCCTGTCATTTAGCACCAGCTTAAGCAGGCCAGCATGACACCTGTCTATCCGATTTACAGCCTCCTTGAGGCGGATGAGAGGCTTCCATGAAGCACCCCTGTCATTAAGCACCAGCTTAAGCAGGCACACATGACACCTGTCTATCCGATTTGCAGCCTCCTTGAGGCGGATGAGAGGCTTCCATGAAGCACCCCTGTCATTAAGCACCAGCTTAAGCAGGCACACATGACACCTGTCTATCCGATTTACAGCCTCCTTGAGGCGGATGAGAGGCTTCCATGAAGCACCCCTGTCATTAAGCACCAGCTTAAGCAGGCCAGCATGACACCTGTCTATCCGATTTACAGCCTCCTTGAGGCGGATGAGAGGCTTCCATGAAGCACCCCTGTCATTAAGCACCAGCTTAAGCAGGCACACATGACACCTGTCTATACGATTTGCAGCCTCCTTGAGGCGGATGAGAGGCTTCCATGAAGCACCCCTGTCATTAAGCACCAGCTTAGGCAGGCCAGCATGACACCTGTCTATCCGATTTGCAGCCTCCTTGAGGCGGATGAGAGACTTCCAGGAAGCACCCCTGTCAGCAAGGAAAAGTAAGAAAAACCCGGAGAAATACCTCCACAGAGGCTAAAGTAACAAATCCGCATCTCATTACATCCACTTCAAGTGCATGTTACCCCAGGAAAGAGGCTTTATTCCTGGGTAAAGGCCCTCCACAACACCTCCCTGCACCTACCCGCAGTGTATGCACTGAAAGCAGCAAGGAAAAGTAAGAAAAACCCGGCGAAATACCTCCACAGAGGCTAAAGTAACAAATCCGCATCTCATTAAAGTAACAAATCCGCATCTCATTTGCATATCATTTGCATCTCATTACATCCACTTCAAGTGCATGTTACCCCAGGAAAGAGGCTTTATTCCTGGGTAACGGACCTCCACAACGCCTCCCTGGACCAGCCTGGACCATCTGCATCTCCCCCCAAGCTGTGGGCTGAAAGCAGGCTGAAAAACAGGTGATACTGATGAAATAGCACACAACACACGTTACCCCAGGAAAGAGGCTTCATTCCTGGCTACATTACATGCAGAAGGCCTCCCTGGAACAGCCTCATCCAGCCTGCACCATCCTACAGCTCATCTCCCCCAAGATGTGGGCTTAAAGCAGGCTGAAAAACAGGTGATACTGATGAAATAGCACACAACACGTTACCCCAGAGAAGAGGCTTTATTCCTGGCTACATTACATGCAGAAGGCCTCACTGGAACAGCATCAACCAGCTGCATCTCCCCCCAAGAGGTGGGCTTAAAGCAGGCTGAAAAACATGTGATACTGATTAAATAGCACACAACACGTTACCCCAGAGAAGAGGCTTTATTCCTGGCTACATTACATGCAGAAGGCCTCCCTGGAACAGCATCAACCAGCCTGCCCCATACTGCACATAACATCCCAAGTTGTGGGCTTAAAGCAGGCTGAAAAACAGGTGATACTGATTAAATAGCACACATCACACGTTGCCCAAGGAAAGAGGCTTCATTCCTGGCTAAAGGGCCTCCACAACGCCTCCCTGGACCAGCCTGGACCAGCCTGCAACAGCCTGCACCAGCTGCATCTCCCCCCAAGATGTGGGCTTAAAGCAGGCCGAAAATACCTCACACACACACCCCCCCTCAACACTCTTCCACACCCGCCCATCATGCACCAAAACCCCGCAGAGACACCTCCGACACATACCCCTCTTACCCCGCACACCAGCCAGTCGACGGAGGCCCTCCGATGGCGGGTCAGGTTTGCCATTCGTTCAGCCGCTCGCTGGGGGACAACACTCGGGCAAAGTCCCCCTTCAATCTGTCAATCCATCCAATACTCTGTTTTATTTCCGTCAATCCAATACTCTGTTTTATTTCCGTCAATCCAATACTCTGACATATTCTTGAAAATGTTAGTCAGGAGAACCAGCAACACACCCAGGCGGGCTTCAGACTAGGTCCAGTGAGGGCTCACCATGGTCGGATGTCATCTGCACGACCTCTCCTTGAATTTCTATGGAAGAGCTTTTTCTGAAAACTAGGTTTCTGTAATCGTGCCCCAGGTGGCTTGGTGACCACCTATGAAAATGGCCAAAACCCTGAGCCAGGGTGACAAGCGCTGAACCTTCAGCGCTTCAATACTCTGTCATTTTTCCGGGAGGCAAACTCAGTTCTGGTAGTGCTGCAGGCCCATATCTCCGCGACGCAAGCTCGCACAGCCTCGTGCCTTACACCGAATTCTTCGTTTTATTCCCCTCTACAATGCTGCAGAGACCGATTTCAGATCCGAGCCTGCGTTCGGCCGCACCAGGTCCGGGACGGTACCGCAGACCCACATCCCCATATCTCCGCGACACAAGCTCGCACAGCCTCGTGCCTTACACCGAAAATTAAGTTTTATTCCCCTCTACAATGCTGCCGTGGCCGATTTCAGATCCAAGCCTGCGTTCGGCCGCAGCAGGTCCGGGACGGTACCGCAGACCCACATCCCCCATATCTCCGCGACACAAGCTCGCACAGCCCCGTGCCTTACGCCGAATTCTTCGTTTCATTCCCCTCTACAATGCTGCCGAGACCGATTTCAGATCCGAGCCTGCGTTCTGCCGAACCAGGTCCGGGACCGTACCGGAATTTCGCCGACTTCCCCCCGCCGTATCTACCCGGAAATGCACTGCACAGCCGGGCCCAGCCAGCCGAATTGTCGGCATTGACATGGGCTAACCAGGGAAATTGTCAGACCAATAAACGGACACCCACAGCCGGAGCAGCAAGTCGGCAAAGTCGGCCTGTGCACCCTCCACAACCGCTCTCCTTCAGCACCGCTCTCCTTCAGCACCGCTCTCCTTCAGCACCAGCTTAAGCAGGCACACATGACACCTGTCTGTCCGATTTACAGCCTCCTTGAGGCGGATGAGAGGCTTCCATGAAGCACCCCTGTCATTAAGCACCAGCTTAAGCAGGCCAGCATGACACCTGTCTATCCGATTTACAGCCTCCTTGAGGCGGATGAGAGGCTTCCATGAAGCACCCCTGTCATTAAGCACCAGCTTAAGCAGGCACACATGACACCTGTCTATCCGATTTACAGCCTCCTTGAGGCGGATGAGAGGCTTCCATGAAGCACCCCTGTCATTAAGCACCAGCTTAAGCAGGCCAGCATGACACCTGTCTGTCCGATTTGCAGCCTCCTTGAGGCGGATGAGAGGCTTCCATGAAGCACCCCTGTCATTAAGCACCAGCTTAAGCAGGCCAGCATGACACCTGTCTGTCCGATTTGCAGCCTCCTTGAGGCGGATGAGAGGCTTCCATGAAGCACCCCTGTCATTAAGCACCAGCTTAGGCAGGCACACATGACACCTGTCTATCCGATTTACAGCCTCCTTGAGGCGGATGAGAGGCTTCCATGAAGCACCCCTGTCATTAAGCACCAGCTTAAGCAGGCCAGCATGACACCTGTCTATCCGATTTACAGCCTCCTTGAGGCGGATGAGAGGCTTCCATGAAGCACCCCTGTCATTAAGCACCAGCTTAAGCAGGCACACATGACACCTGTCTATCCGATTTGCAGCCTCCTTGAGGCGGATGAGAGGCTTCCATGAAGCACCCCTGTCATTAAGCACCAGCTTAGGCAGGCACACATGACACCTGTCTATCCGATTTACAGCCTCCTTGAGGCGGATGAGAGGCTTCCATGAAGCACCCCTGTCATTAAGCACCAGCTTAAGCAGGCACACATGACACCTGTCTGTCCGATTTACAGCCTCCTTGAGGCGGATGAGAGGCTTCCATGAAGCACCCCTGTCATTAAGCACCAGCTTAAGCAGGCACACATGACACCTGTCTGTCCGATTTACAGCCTCCTTGAGGCGGATGAGAGGCTTCCATGAAGCACCCCTGTCATTAAGCACCAGCTTAAGCAGGCCAGCATGACACCTGTCTGTCCGATTTGCAGCCTCCTTGAGGCGGATGAGAGGCTTCCATGAAGCACCCCTGTCATTAAGCACCAGCTTAAGCAGGCCAGCATGACACCTGTCTATCCGATTTACAGCCTCCTTGAGGCGGATGAGAGGCTTCCATGAAGCACCCCTGTCATTAAGCACCAGCTTAAGCAGGCCAGCATGACACCTGTCTATCCGATTTACAGCCTCCTTGAGGCGGATGAGAGGCTTCCATGAAGCACCCCTGTCATTAAGCACCAGCTTAAGCAGGCACACATGACACCTGTCTATCCGATTTGCAGCCTCCTTGAGGCGGATGAGAGGCTTCCATGAAGCACCCCTGTCATTAAGCACCAGCTTAAGCAGGCACACATGACACCTGTCTATCCGATTTACAGCCTCCTTGAGGCGGATGAGAGGCTTCCATGAAGCACCCCTGTCATTAAGCACCAGCTTAAGCAGGCCAGCATGACACCTGTCTGTCCGATTTGCAGCCTCCTTGAGGCGGATGAGAGGCTTCCATGAAGCACCCCTGTCATTAAGCACCAGCTTAGGCAGGCACACATGACACCTGTCTATCCGATTTACAGCCTCCTTGAGGCGGATGAGAGGCTTCCATGAAGCACCCCTGTCATTAAGCACCAGCTTAAGCAGGCCAGCATGACACCTGTCTATCCGATTTACAGCCTCCTTGAGGCGGATGAGAGGCTTCCATGAAGCACCCCTGTCATTAAGCACCAGCTTAAGCAGGCACACATGACACCTGTCTATCCGATTTGCAGCCTCCTTGAGGCGGATGAGAGGCTTCCATGAAGCACCCCTGTCATTAAGCACCAGCTTAGGCAGGCACACATGACACCTGTCTATCCGATTTACAGCCTCCTTGAGGCGGATGAGAGGCTTCCATGAAGCACCCCTGTCATTAAGCACCAGCTTAAGCAGGCACACATGACACCTGTCTGTCCGATTTACAGCCTCCTTGAGGCGGATGAGAGGCTTCCATGAAGCACCCCTGTCATTAAGCACCAGCTTAAGCAGGCACACATGACACCTGTCTGTCCGATTTACAGCCTCCTTGAGGCGGATGAGAGGCTTCCATGAAGCACCCCTGTCATTAAGCACCAGCTTAAGCAGGCCAGCATGACACCTGTCTGTCCGATTTGCAGCCTCCTTGAGGCGGATGAGAGGCTTCCATGAAGCACCCCTGTCATTAAGCACCAGCTTAAGCAGGCCAGCATGACACCTGTCTATCCGATTTACAGCCTCCTTGAGGCGGATGAGAGGCTTCCATGAAGCACCCCTGTCATTAAGCACCAGCTTAAGCAGGCCAGCATGACACCTGTCTATCCGATTTGCAGCCTCCTTGAGGCGGATGAGAGGCTTCCATGAAGCACCCCTGTCATTAAGCACCAGCTTAAGCAGGCACACATGACACCTGTCTATCCGATTTGCAGCCTCCTTGAGGCGGATGAGAGGCTTCCATGAAGCACCCCTGTCATTAAGCACCAGCTTAAGCAGGCACACATGACACCTGTCTATCCGATTTACAGCCTCCTTGAGGCGGATGAGAGGCTTCCATGAAGCACCCCTGTCATTAAGCACCAGCTTAAGCAGGCCAGCATGACACCTGTCTGTCCGATTTGCAGCCTCCTTGAGGCGGATGAGAGGCTTCCATGAAGCACCCCTGTCATTAAGCACCAGCTTAAGCAGGCCAGCATGACACCTGTCTGTCCGATTTGCAGCCTCCTTGAGGCGGATGAGAGGCTTCCATGAAGCACCCCTGTCATTAAGCACCAGCTTAAGCAGGCCAGCATGACACCTGTCTGTCCGATTTGCAGCCTCCTTGAGGCGGATGAGAGGCTTCCATGAAGCACCCCTGTCATTTAGCACCAGCTTAAGCAGGCCAGCATGACACCTGTCTATCCGATTTACAGCCTCCTTGAGGCGGATGAGAGGCTTCCATGAAGCACCCCTGTCATTAAGCACCAGCTTAAGCAGGCACACATGACACCTGTCTATCCGATTTGCAGCCTCCTTGAGGCGGATGAGAGGCTTCCATGAAGCACCCCTGTCATTAAGCACCAGCTTAAGCAGGCACACATGACACCTGTCTATCCGATTTACAGCCTCCTTGAGGCGGATGAGAGGCTTCCATGAAGCACCCCTGTCATTAAGCACCAGCTTAAGCAGGCCAGCATGACACCTGTCTATCCGATTTACAGCCTCCTTGAGGCGGATGAGAGGCTTCCATGAAGCACCCCTGTCATTAAGCACCAGCTTAAGCAGGCACACATGACACCTGTCTATACGATTTGCAGCCTCCTTGAGGCGGATGAGAGGCTTCCATGAAGCACCCCTGTCATTAAGCACCAGCTTAGGCAGGCCAGCATGACACCTGTCTATCCGATTTGCAGCCTCCTTGAGGCGGATGAGAGACTTCCAGGAAGCACCCCTGTCAGCAAGGAAAAGTAAGAAAAACCCGGAGAAATACCTCCACAGAGGCTAAAGTAACAAATCCGCATCTCATTACATCCACTTCAAGTGCATGTTACCCCAGGAAAGAGGCTTTATTCCTGGGTAAAGGCCCTCCACAACACCTCCCTGCACCTACCCGCAGTGTATGCACTGAAAGCAGCAAGGAAAAGTAAGAAAAACCCGGCGAAATACCTCCACAGAGGCTAAAGTAACAAATCCGCATCTCATTAAAGTAACAAATCCGCATCTCATTTGCATATCATTTGCATCTCATTACATCCACTTCAAGTGCATGTTACCCCAGGAAAGAGGCTTTATTCCTGGGTAACGGACCTCCACAACGCCTCCCTGGACCAGCCTGGACCATCTGCATCTCCCCCCAAGCTGTGGGCTGAAAGCAGGCTGAAAAACAGGTGATACTGATGAAATAGCACACAACACACGTTACCCCAGGAAAGAGGCTTCATTCCTGGCTACATTACATGCAGAAGGCCTCCCTGGAACAGCCTCATCCAGCCTGCACCATCCTACAGCTCATCTCCCCCAAGATGTGGGCTTAAAGCAGGCTGAAAAACAGGTGATACTGATGAAATAGCACACAACACGTTACCCCAGAGAAGAGGCTTTATTCCTGGCTACATTACATGCAGAAGGCCTCACTGGAACAGCATCAACCAGCTGCATCTCCCCCCAAGAGGTGGGCTTAAAGCAGGCTGAAAAACATGTGATACTGATTAAATAGCACACAACACGTTACCCCAGAGAAGAGGCTTTATTCCTGGCTACATTACATGCAGAAGGCCTCCCTGGAACAGCATCAACCAGCCTGCCCCATACTGCACATAACATCCCAAGTTGTGGGCTTAAAGCAGGCTGAAAAACAGGTGATACTGATTAAATAGCACACATCACACGTTGCCCAAGGAAAGAGGCTTCATTCCTGGCTAAAGGGCCTCCACAACGCCTCCCTGGACCAGCCTGGACCAGCCTGCAACAGCCTGCACCAGCTGCATCTCCCCCCAAGATGTGGGCTTAAAGCAGGCCGAAAATACCTCACACACACACCCCCCCTCAACACTCTTCCACACCCGCCCATCATGCACCAAAACCCCGCAGAGACACCTCCGACACATACCCCTCTTACCCCGCACACCAGCCAGTCGACGGAGGCCCTCCGATGGCGGGTCAGGTTTGCCATTCGTTCAGCCGCTCGCTGGGGGACAACACTCGGGCAAAGTCCCCCTTCAATCTGTCAATCCATCCAATACTCTGTTTTATTTCCGTCAATCCAATACTCTGTTTTATTTCCGTCAATCCAATACTCTGACATATTCTTGAAAATGTTAGTCAGGAGAACCAGCAACACACCCAGGCGGGCTTCAGACTAGGTCCAGTGAGGGCTCACCATGGTCGGATGTCATCTGCACGACCTCTCCTTGAATTTCTATGGAAGAGCTTTTTCTGAAAACTAGGTTTCTGTAATCGTGCCCCAGGTGGCTTGGTGACCACCTATGAAAATGGCCAAAACCCTGAGCCAGGGTGACAAGCGCTGAACCTTCAGCGCTTCAATACTCTGTCATTTTTCCGGGAGGCAAACTCAGTTCTGGTAGTGCTGCAGGCCCATATCTCCGCGACGCAAGCTCGCACAGCCTCGTGCCTTACACCGAATTCTTCGTTTTATTCCCCTCTACAATGCTGCAGAGACCGATTTCAGATCCGAGCCTGCGTTCGGCCGCACCAGGTCCGGGACGGTACCGCAGACCCACATCCCCATATCTCCGCGACACAAGCTCGCACAGCCTCGTGCCTTACACCGAAAATTAAGTTTTATTCCCCTCTACAATGCTGCCGTGGCCGATTTCAGATCCAAGCCTGCGTTCGGCCGCAGCAGGTCCGGGACGGTACCGCAGACCCACATCCCCCATATCTCCGCGACACAAGCTCGCACAGCCCCGTGCCTTACGCCGAATTCTTCGTTTCATTCCCCTCTACAATGCTGCCGAGACCGATTTCAGATCCGAGCCTGCGTTCTGCCGAACCAGGTCCGGGACCGTACCGGAATTTCGCCGACTTCCCCCCGCCGTATCTACCCGGAAATGCACTGCACAGCCGGGCCCAGCCAGCCGAATTGTCGGCATTGACATGGGCTAACCAGGGAAATTGTCAGACCAATAAACGGACACCCACAGCCGGAGCAGCAAGTCGGCAAAGTCGGCCTGTGCACCCTCCACAACCGCTCTCCTTCAGCACCGCTCTCCTTCAGCACCGCTCTCCTTCAGCACCAGCTTAAGCAGGCACACATGACACCTGTCTGTCCGATTTACAGCCTCCTTGAGGCGGATGAGAGGCTTCCATGAAGCACCCCTGTCATTAAGCACCAGCTTAAGCAGGCCAGCATGACACCTGTCTATCCGATTTACAGCCTCCTTGAGGCGGATGAGAGGCTTCCATGAAGCACCCCTGTCATTAAGCACCAGCTTAAGCAGGCACACATGACACCTGTCTATCCGATTTACAGCCTCCTTGAGGCGGATGAGAGGCTTCCATGAAGCACCCCTGTCATTAAGCACCAGCTTAAGCAGGCCAGCATGACACCTGTCTGTCCGATTTGCAGCCTCCTTGAGGCGGATGAGAGGCTTCCATGAAGCACCCCTGTCATTAAGCACCAGCTTAAGCAGGCCAGCATGACACCTGTCTGTCCGATTTGCAGCCTCCTTGAGGCGGATGAGAGGCTTCCATGAAGCACCCCTGTCATTAAGCACCAGCTTAGGCAGGCACACATGACACCTGTCTATCCGATTTACAGCCTCCTTGAGGCGGATGAGAGGCTTCCATGAAGCACCCCTGTCATTAAGCACCAGCTTAAGCAGGCCAGCATGACACCTGTCTATCCGATTTACAGCCTCCTTGAGGCGGATGAGAGGCTTCCATGAAGCACCCCTGTCATTAAGCACCAGCTTAAGCAGGCACACATGACACCTGTCTATCCGATTTGCAGCCTCCTTGAGGCGGATGAGAGGCTTCCATGAAGCACCCCTGTCATTAAGCACCAGCTTAGGCAGGCACACATGACACCTGTCTATCCGATTTACAGCCTCCTTGAGGCGGATGAGAGGCTTCCATGAAGCACCCCTGTCATTAAGCACCAGCTTAAGCAGGCACACATGACACCTGTCTGTCCGATTTACAGCCTCCTTGAGGCGGATGAGAGGCTTCCATGAAGCACCCCTGTCATTAAGCACCAGCTTAAGCAGGCACACATGACACCTGTCTGTCCGATTTACAGCCTCCTTGAGGCGGATGAGAGGCTTCCATGAAGCACCCCTGTCATTAAGCACCAGCTTAAGCAGGCCAGCATGACACCTGTCTGTCCGATTTGCAGCCTCCTTGAGGCGGATGAGAGGCTTCCATGAAGCACCCCTGTCATTAAGCACCAGCTTAAGCAGGCCAGCATGACACCTGTCTATCCGATTTACAGCCTCCTTGAGGCGGATGAGAGGCTTCCATGAAGCACCCCTGTCATTAAGCACCAGCTTAAGCAGGCCAGCATGACACCTGTCTATCCGATTTACAGCCTCCTTGAGGCGGATGAGAGGCTTCCATGAAGCACCCCTGTCATTAAGCACCAGCTTAAGCAGGCACACATGACACCTGTCTATCCGATTTGCAGCCTCCTTGAGGCGGATGAGAGGCTTCCATGAAGCACCCCTGTCATTAAGCACCAGCTTAAGCAGGCACACATGACACCTGTCTATCCGATTTACAGCCTCCTTGAGGCGGATGAGAGGCTTCCATGAAGCACCCCTGTCATTAAGCACCAGCTTAAGCAGGCCAGCATGACACCTGTCTGTCCGATTTGCAGCCTCCTTGAGGCGGATGAGAGGCTTCCATGAAGCACCCCTGTCATTAAGCACCAGCTTAGGCAGGCACACATGACACCTGTCTATCCGATTTACAGCCTCCTTGAGGCGGATGAGAGGCTTCCATGAAGCACCCCTGTCATTAAGCACCAGCTTAAGCAGGCCAGCATGACACCTGTCTATCCGATTTACAGCCTCCTTGAGGCGGATGAGAGGCTTCCATGAAGCACCCCTGTCATTAAGCACCAGCTTAAGCAGGCACACATGACACCTGTCTATCCGATTTGCAGCCTCCTTGAGGCGGATGAGAGGCTTCCATGAAGCACCCCTGTCATTAAGCACCAGCTTAGGCAGGCACACATGACACCTGTCTATCCGATTTACAGCCTCCTTGAGGCGGATGAGAGGCTTCCATGAAGCACCCCTGTCATTAAGCACCAGCTTAAGCAGGCACACATGACACCTGTCTGTCCGATTTACAGCCTCCTTGAGGCGGATGAGAGGCTTCCATGAAGCACCCCTGTCATTAAGCACCAGCTTAAGCAGGCACACATGACACCTGTCTGTCCGATTTACAGCCTCCTTGAGGCGGATGAGAGGCTTCCATGAAGCACCCCTGTCATTAAGCACCAGCTTAAGCAGGCCAGCATGACACCTGTCTGTCCGATTTGCAGCCTCCTTGAGGCGGATGAGAGGCTTCCATGAAGCACCCCTGTCATTAAGCACCAGCTTAAGCAGGCCAGCATGACACCTGTCTATCCGATTTACAGCCTCCTTGAGGCGGATGAGAGGCTTCCATGAAGCACCCCTGTCATTAAGCACCAGCTTAAGCAGGCCAGCATGACACCTGTCTATCCGATTTGCAGCCTCCTTGAGGCGGATGAGAGGCTTCCATGAAGCACCCCTGTCATTAAGCACCAGCTTAAGCAGGCACACATGACACCTGTCTATCCGATTTGCAGCCTCCTTGAGGCGGATGAGAGGCTTCCATGAAGCACCCCTGTCATTAAGCACCAGCTTAAGCAGGCACACATGACACCTGTCTATCCGATTTACAGCCTCCTTGAGGCGGATGAGAGGCTTCCATGAAGCACCCCTGTCATTAAGCACCAGCTTAAGCAGGCCAGCATGACACCTGTCTGTCCGATTTGCAGCCTCCTTGAGGCGGATGAGAGGCTTCCATGAAGCACCCCTGTCATTAAGCACCAGCTTAAGCAGGCCAGCATGACACCTGTCTGTCCGATTTGCAGCCTCCTTGAGGCGGATGAGAGGCTTCCATGAAGCACCCCTGTCATTAAGCACCAGCTTAGGCAGGCACACATGACACCTGTCTATCCGATTTACAGCCTCCTTGAGGCGGATGAGAGGCTTCCATGAAGCACCCCTGTCATTAAGCACCAGCTTAAGCAGGCACACATGACACCTGTCTATCCGATTTACAGCCTCCTTGAGGCGGATGAGAGGCTTCCATGAAGCACCCCTGTCATTAAGCACCAGCTTAAGCAGGCCAGCATGACACCTGTCTATCCGATTTACAGCCTCCTTGAGGCGGATGAGAGGCTTCCATGAAGCACCCCTGTCATTAAGCACCAGCTTAAGCAGGCACACATGACACCTGTCTATCCGATTTGCAGCCTCCTTGAGGCGGATGAGAGGCTTCCATGAAGCACCCCTGTCATTAAGCACCAGCTTAGGCAGGCACACATGACACCTGTCTATCCGATTTACAGCCTCCTTGAGGCGGATGAGAGGCTTCCATGAAGCACCCCTGTCATTAAGCACCAGCTTAAGCAGGCACACATGACACCTGTCTATCCGATTTACAGCCTCCTTGAGGCGGATGAGAGGCTTCCATGAAGCACCCCTGTCATTAAGCACCAGCTTAAGCAGGCACACATGACACCTGTCTATCCGATTTACAGCCTCCTTGAGGCGGATGAGAGGCTTCCATGAAGCACCCCTGTCATTAAGCACCAGCTTAAGCAGGCCAGCATGACACCTGTCTGTCCGATTTGCAGCCTCCTTGAGGCGGATGAGAGGCTTCCATGAAGCACCCCTGTCATTAAGCACCAGCTTAGGCAGGCACACATGACACCTGTCTATCCGATTTACAGCCTCCTTGAGGCGGAAGAGAGGCTTCCATGAAGCACCCCTGTCATTAAGCACCAGCTTAAGCAGGCCAGCATGACACCTGTCTATCCGATTTACAGCCTCCTTGAGGCGGATGAGAGGCTTCCATGAAGCACCCCTGTCATTAAGCACCAGCTTAAGCAGGCCAGCATGACACCTGTCTATCCGATTTACAGCCTCCTTGAGGCGGATGAGAGGCTTCCATGAAGCACCCCTGTCATTAAGCACCAGCTTAAGCAGGCACACATGACACCTGTCTATCCGATTTACAGCCTCCTTGAGGCGGATGAGAGGCTTCCATGAAGCACCCCTGTCATTAAGCACCAGCTTAAGCAGGCCAGCATGACACCTGTCTGTCCGATTTGCAGCCTCCTTGAGGCGGATGAGAGGCTTCCATGAAGCACCCCTGTCATTAAGCACCAGCTTAGGCAGGCACACATGACACCTGTCTATCCGATTTACAGCCTCCTTGAGGCGGATGAGAGGCTTCCATGAAGCACCCCTGTCATTAAGCACCAGCTTAAGCAGGCACACATGACACCTGTCTATCCGATTTGCAGCCTCCTTGAGGCGGATGAGAGGCTTCCATGAAGCACCCCTGTCATTAAGCACCAGCTTAAGCAGGCACACATGACACCTGTCTGTCCGATTTACAGCCTCCTTGAGGCGGATGAGAGGCTTCCATGAAGCACCCCTGTCATTAAGCACCAGCTTAAGCAGGCCAGCATGACACCCGTCTGTCCGATTTGCAGCCTCCTTGAGGCGGATGAGAGGCTTCCATGAAGCACCCCTGTCATTAAGCACCAGCTTAGGCAGGCACACATGACACCTGTCTATCCGATTTACAGCCTCCTTGAGGCGGATGAGAGGCTTCCATGAAGCACCCCTGTCATTAAGCACCAGCTTAAGCAGGCCAGCATGACACCTGTCTATCCGATTTACAGCCTCCTTGAGGCGGATGAGAGGCTTCCATGAAGCACCCCTGTCATTAAGCACCAGCTTAAGCAGGCACACATGACACCTGTCTGTCCGATTTACAGCCTCCTTGAGGCGGATGAGAGGCTTCCATGAAGCACCCCTGTCATTAAGCACCAGCTTAAGCAGGCCAGCATGACACCTGTCTGTCCGATTTGCAGCCTCCTTGAGGCGGATGAGAGGCTTCCATGAAGCACCCCTGTCATTAAGCACCAGCTTAAGCAGGCCAGCATGACACCTGTCTGTCCGATTTGCAGCCTCCTTGAGGCGGATGAGAGGCTTCCATGAAGCACCCCTGTCATTAAGCACCAGCTTAGGCAGGCACACATGACACCTGTCTATCCGATTTACAGCCTCCTTGAGGCGGATGAGAGGCTTCCATGAAGCACCCCTGTCATTAAGCACCAGCTTAAGCAGGCCAGCATGACACCTGTCTATCCGATTTACAGCCTCCTTGAGGCGGATGAGAGGCTTCCATGAAGCACCCCTGTCATTAAGCACCAGCTTAAGCAGGCACACATGACACCTGTCTATCCGATTTGCAGCCTCCTTGAGGCGGATGAGAGGCTTCCATGAAGCACCCCTGTCATTAAGCACCAGCTTAGGCAGGCACACATGACACCTGTCTATCCGATTTACAGCCTCCTTGAGGCGGATGAGAGGCTTCCATGAAGCACCCCTGTCATTAAGCACCAGCTTAAGCAGGCACACATGACACCTGTCTGTCCGATTTACAGCCTCCTTGAGGCGGATGAGAGGCTTCCATGAAGCACCCCTGTCATTAAGCACCAGCTTAAGCAGGCACACATGACACCTGTCTGTCCGATTTACAGCCTCCTTGAGGCGGATGAGAGGCTTCCATGAAGCACCCCTGTCATTAAGCACCAGCTTAAGCAGGCCAGCATGACACCTGTCTGTCCGATTTGCAGCCTCCTTGAGGCGGATGAGAGGCTTCCATGAAGCACCCCTGTCATTAAGCACCAGCTTAAGCAGGCCAGCATGACACCTGTCTATCCGATTTACAGCCTCCTTGAGGCGGATGAGAGGCTTCCATGAAGCACCCCTGTCATTAAGCACCAGCTTAAGCAGGCCAGCATGACACCTGTCTATCCGATTTACAGCCTCCTTGAGGCGGATGAGAGGCTTCCATGAAGCACCCCTGTCATTAAGCACCAGCTTAAGCAGGCACACATGACACCTGTCTATCCGATTTGCAGCCTCCTTGAGGCGGATGAGAGGCTTCCATGAAGCACCCCTGTCATTAAGCACCAGCTTAAGCAGGCACACATGACACCTGTCTATCCGATTTACAGCCTCCTTGAGGCGGATGAGAGGCTTCCATGAAGCACCCCTGTCATTAAGCACCAGCTTAAGCAGGCCAGCATGACACCTGTCTGTCCGATTTGCAGCCTCCTTGAGGCGGATGAGAGGCTTCCATGAAGCACCCCTGTCATTAAGCACCAGCTTAGGCAGGCACACATGACACCTGTCTATCCGATTTACAGCCTCCTTGAGGCGGATGAGAGGCTTCCATGAAGCACCCCTGTCATTAAGCACCAGCTTAAGCAGGCCAGCATGACACCTGTCTATCCGATTTACAGCCTCCTTGAGGCGGATGAGAGGCTTCCATGAAGCACCCCTGTCATTAAGCACCAGCTTAAGCAGGCACACATGACACCTGTCTATCCGATTTGCAGCCTCCTTGAGGCGGATGAGAGGCTTCCATGAAGCACCCCTGTCATTAAGCACCAGCTTAGGCAGGCACACATGACACCTGTCTATCCGATTTACAGCCTCCTTGAGGCGGATGAGAGGCTTCCATGAAGCACCCCTGTCATTAAGCACCAGCTTAAGCAGGCACACATGACACCTGTCTGTCCGATTTACAGCCTCCTTGAGGCGGATGAGAGGCTTCCATGAAGCACCCCTGTCATTAAGCACCAGCTTAAGCAGGCACACATGACACCTGTCTGTCCGATTTACAGCCTCCTTGAGGCGGATGAGAGGCTTCCATGAAGCACCCCTGTCATTAAGCACCAGCTTAAGCAGGCCAGCATGACACCTGTCTGTCCGATTTGCAGCCTCCTTGAGGCGGATGAGAGGCTTCCATGAAGCACCCCTGTCATTAAGCACCAGCTTAAGCAGGCCAGCATGACACCTGTCTATCCGATTTACAGCCTCCTTGAGGCGGATGAGAGGCTTCCATGAAGCACCCCTGTCATTAAGCACCAGCTTAAGCAGGCCAGCATGACACCTGTCTATCCGATTTGCAGCCTCCTTGAGGCGGATGAGAGGCTTCCATGAAGCACCCCTGTCATTAAGCACCAGCTTAAGCAGGCACACATGACACCTGTCTATCCGATTTGCAGCCTCCTTGAGGCGGATGAGAGGCTTCCATGAAGCACCCCTGTCATTAAGCACCAGCTTAAGCAGGCACACATGACACCTGTCTATCCGATTTACAGCCTCCTTGAGGCGGATGAGAGGCTTCCATGAAGCACCCCTGTCATTAAGCACCAGCTTAAGCAGGCCAGCATGACACCTGTCTGTCCGATTTGCAGCCTCCTTGAGGCGGATGAGAGGCTTCCATGAAGCACCCCTGTCATTAAGCACCAGCTTAAGCAGGCCAGCATGACACCTGTCTGTCCGATTTGCAGCCTCCTTGAGGCGGATGAGAGGCTTCCATGAAGCACCCCTGTCATTAAGCACCAGCTTAGGCAGGCACACATGACACCTGTCTATCCGATTTACAGCCTCCTTGAGGCGGATGAGAGGCTTCCATGAAGCACCCCTGTCATTAAGCACCAGCTTAAGCAGGCACACATGACACCTGTCTATCCGATTTACAGCCTCCTTGAGGCGGATGAGAGGCTTCCATGAAGCACCCCTGTCATTAAGCACCAGCTTAAGCAGGCCAGCATGACACCTGTCTATCCGATTTACAGCCTCCTTGAGGCGGATGAGAGGCTTCCATGAAGCACCCCTGTCATTAAGCACCAGCTTAAGCAGGCACACATGACACCTGTCTATCCGATTTGCAGCCTCCTTGAGGCGGATGAGAGGCTTCCATGAAGCACCCCTGTCATTAAGCACCAGCTTAGGCAGGCACACATGACACCTGTCTATCCGATTTACAGCCTCCTTGAGGCGGATGAGAGGCTTCCATGAAGCACCCCTGTCATTAAGCACCAGCTTAAGCAGGCACACATGACACCTGTCTATCCGATTTACAGCCTCCTTGAGGCGGATGAGAGGCTTCCATGAAGCACCCCTGTCATTAAGCACCAGCTTAAGCAGGCACACATGACACCTGTCTATCCGATTTACAGCCTCCTTGAGGCGGATGAGAGGCTTCCATGAAGCACCCCTGTCATTAAGCACCAGCTTAAGCAGGCCAGCATGACACCTGTCTGTCCGATTTGCAGCCTCCTTGAGGCGGATGAGAGGCTTCCATGAAGCACCCCTGTCATTAAGCACCAGCTTAGGCAGGCACACATGACACCTGTCTATCCGATTTACAGCCTCCTTGAGGCGGATGAGAGGCTTCCATGAAGCACCCCTGTCATTAAGCACCAGCTTAAGCAGGCCAGCATGACACCTGTCTGTCCGATTTGCAGCCTCCTTGAGGCGGATGAGAGGCTTCCATGAAGCACCCCTGTCATTAAGCACCAGCTTAGGCAGGCACACATGACACCTGTCTATCCGATTTACAGCCTCCTTGAGGCGGATGAGAGGCTTCCATGAAGCACCCCTGTCATTAAGCACCAGCTTAAGCAGGCCAGCATGACACCTGTCTGTCCGATTTGCAGCCTCCTTGAGGCGGATGAGAGGCTTCCATGATGCACCCCTGTCATTAAGCACCAGCTTAAGCAGGCCAGCATGACACCTGTCTATCCGATTTACAGCCTCCTTGAGGCGGATGAGAGGCTTCCATGAAGCACCCCTGTCATTAAGCACCAGCTTAAGCAGGCCAGCATGACACCTGTCTATCCGATTTACAGCCTCCTTGAGGCGGATGAGAGGCTTCCATGAAGCACCCCTGTCATTAAGCACCAGCTTAAGCAGGCACACATGACACCTGTCTATCCGATTTACAGCCTCCTTGAGGCGGATGAGAGGCTTCCATGAAGCACCCCTGTCATTAAGCACCAGCTTAAGCAGGCACACATGACACCTGTCTGTCCGATTTACAGCCTCCTTGAGGCGGATGAGAGGCTTCCATGAAGCACCCCTGTCATTAAGCACCAGCTTAAGCAGGCCAGCATGACACCTGTCTGTCCGATTTGCAGCCTCCTTGAGGCGGATGAGAGGCTTCCATGAAGCACCCCTGTCATTTAGCACCAGCTTAAGCAGGCCAGCATGACACCTGTCTATCCGATTTACAGCCTCCTTGAGGCGGATGAGAGGCTTCCATGAAGCACCCCTGTCATTAAGCACCAGCTTAAGCAGGCACACATGACACCTGTCTATCCGATTTGCAGCCTCCTTGAGGCGGATGAGAGGCTTCCATGAAGCACCCCTGTCATTAAGCACCAGCTTAAGCAGGCACACATGACACCTGTCTGTCTGATTTACAGCCTCCTTGAGGCGGATGAGAGGCTTCCATGAAGCACCCCTGTCATTAAGCACCAGCTTAAGCAGGCACACATGACACCTGTCTATCCGATTTACAGCCTCCTTGAGGCGGATGAGAGGCTTCCATGAAGCACCCCTGTCATTAAGCACCAGCTTAAGCAGGCCAGCATGACACCTGTCTATCCGATTTACAGCCTCCTTGAGGCGGATGAGAGGCTTCCATGAAGCACCCCTGTCATTAAGCACCAGCTTAAGCAGGCACACATGACACCTGTCTGTACGATTTGCAGCCTCCTTGAGGCGGATGAGAGGCTTCCATGAAGCACCCCTGTCATTAAGCACCAGCTTAGGCAGGCCAGCATGACACCTGTCTATCCGATTTGCAGCCTCCTTGAGGCGGATGAGAGACTTCCAGGAAGCACCCCTGTCAGCAAGGAAAAGTAAGAAAAACCCGGAGAAATACCTCCACAGAGGCTAAAGTAACAAATCCGCATCTCATTACATCCACTTCAAGTGCATGTTACCCCAGGAAAGAGGCTTTATTCCTGGGTAAAGGCCCTCCACAACACCTCCCTGCACCTACCCGCAGTGTATGCACTGAAAGCAGCAAGGAAAAGTAAGAAAAACCCGGCGAAATACCTCCACAGAGGCTAAAGTAACAAATCCGCATCTCATTAAAGTAACAAATCCGCATCTCATTTGCATATCATTTGCATCTCATTACATCCACTTCAAGTGCATGTTACCCCAGGAAAGAGGCTTTATTCCTGGGTAACGGACCTCCACAACGCCTCCCTGGACCAGCCTGGACCATCTGCATCTCCCCCCAAGCTGTGGGCTGAAAGCAGGCTGAAAAACAGGTGATACTGATGAAATAGCACACAACACACGTTACCCCAGGAAAGAGGCTTCATTCCTGGCTACATTACATGCAGAAGGCCTCCCTGGAACAGCCTCATCCAGCCTGCACCATCCTACAGCTCATCTCCCCCAAGATGTGGGCTTAAAGCAGGCTGAAAAACAGGTGATACTGATGAAATAGCACACAACACGTTACCCCAGAGAAGAGGCTTTATTCCTGGCTACATTACATGCAGAAGGCCTCACTGGAACAGCATCAACCAGCTGCATCTCCCCCCAAGAGGTGGGCTTAAAGCAGGCTGAAAAACAGGTGATACTGATTAAATAGCACACAACACGTTACCCCAGAGAAGAGGCTTTATTCCTGGCTACATTACATGCAGAAGGCCTCCCTGGAACAGCATCAACCAGCCTGCCCCATACTGCACATAACATCCCAAGTTGTGGGCTTAAAGCAGGCTGAAAAACAGGTGATACTGATTAAATAGCACACATCACACGTTGCCCAAGGAAAGAGGCTTCATTCCTGGCTAAAGGGCCTCCACAACGCCTCCCTGGACCAGCCTGGACCAGCCTGCAACAGCCTGCACCAGCTGCATCTCCCCCCAAGATGTGGGCTTAAAGCAGGCCGAAAATACCTCACACACACACCCCCCCTCAACACTCTTCCACACCCGCCCATCATGCACCAAAACCCCGCAGAGACACCTCCGACACATACCCCTCTTACCCCGCACACCAGCCAGTCGACGGAGGCCCTCCGATGGCGGGTCAGGTTTGCCATTCGTTCAGCCGCTCGCTGGGGGACAACACTCGGGCAAAGTCCCCCTTCAATCTGTCAATCCATCCAATACTCTGTTTTATTTCCGTCAATCCAATACTCTGTTTTATTTCCGTCAATCCAATACTCTGTTTTATTTCCGTCAATCCAATACTCTGACATATTCTTGAAAATGTTAGTCAGGAGAACCAGCAACACACCCAGGCGGGCTTCAGACTAGGTCCAGTGAGGGCTCACCATGGTCGGATGTCATCTGCACGACCTCTCCTTGAATTTCTATGGAAGAGCTTTTTCTGAAAACTAGGTTTCTGTAATCGTGCCCCAGGTGGCTTGGTGACCACCTATGAAAATGGCCAAAACCCTGAGCCAGGGTGACAAGCGCTGAACCTTCAGCGCTTCAATACTCTGTCATTTTTCCGGGAGGCAAACTCAGTTCTGGTAGTGCTGCAGGCCCATATCTCCGCGACGCAAGCTCGCACAGCCTCGTGCCTTACACCGAATTCTTCGTTTTATTCCCCTCTACAATGCTGCAGAGACCGATTTCAGATCCGAGCCTGCGTTCGGCCGCACCAGGTCCGGGACGGTACCGCAGACCCACATCCCCATATCTCCGCGACACAAGCTCGCACAGCCTCGTGCCTTACACCGAAAATTAAGTTTTATTCCCCTCTACAATGCTGCCGTGGCCGATTTCAGATCCAAGCCTGCGTTCGGCCGCAGCAGGTCCGGGACGGTACCGCAGACCCACATCCCCCATATCTCCGCGACACAAGCTCGCACAGCCCCGTGCCTTACGCCGAATTCTTCGTTTCATTCCCCTCTACAATGCTGCCGAGACCGATTTCAGATCCGAGCCTGCGTTCTGCCGAACCAGGTCCGGGACCGTACCGGAATTTCGCCGACTTCCCCCCGCCGTATCTACCCGGAAATGCACTGCACAGCCGGGCCCAGCCAGCCGAATTGTCGGCATTGACATGGGCTAACCAGGGAAATTGTCAGACCAATAAACGGACACCCACAGCCGGAGCAGCAAGTCGGCAAAGTCGGCCTGTGCACCCTCCACAACCGCTCTCCTTCAGCACCGCTCTCCTTCAGCACCGCTCTCCTTCAGCACCAGCTTAAGCAGGCACACATGACACCTGTCTGTCCGATTTACAGCCTCCTTGAGGCGGATGAGAGGCTTCCATGAAGCACCCCTGTCATTAAGCACCAGCTTAAGCAGGCCAGCATGACACCTGTCTATCCGATTTACAGCCTCCTTGAGGCGGATGAGAGGCTTCCATGAAGCACCCCTGTCATTAAGCACCAGCTTAAGCAGGCACACATGACACCTGTCTATCCGATTTACAGCCTCCTTGAGGCGGATGAGAGGCTTCCATGAAGCACCCCTGTCATTAAGCACCAGCTTAAGCAGGCCAGCATGACACCTGTCTGTCCGATTTGCAGCCTCCTTGAGGCGGATGAGAGGCTTCCATGAAGCACCCCTGTCATTAAGCACCAGCTTAAGCAGGCCAGCATGACACCTGTCTGTCCGATTTGGAGCCTCCTTGAGGCGGATGAGAGGCTTCCATGAAGCACCCCTGTCATTAAGCACCAGCTTAGGCAGGCACACATGACACCTGTCTATCCGATTTACAGCCTCCTTGAGGCGGATGAGAGGCTTCCATGAAGCACCCCTGTCATTAAGCACCAGCTTAAGCAGGCCAGCATGACACCTGTCTATCCGATTTACAGCCTCCTTGAGGCGGATGAGAGGCTTCCATGAAGCACCCCTGTCATTAAGCACCAGCTTAAGCAGGCACACATGACACCTGTCTATCCGATTTGCAGCCTCCTTGAGGCGGATGAGAGGCTTCCATGAAGCACCCCTGTCATTAAGCACCAGCTTAGGCAGGCACACATGACACCTGTCTATCCGATTTACAGCCTCCTTGAGGCGGATGAGAGGCTTCCATGAAGCACCCCTGTCATTAAGCACCAGCTTAAGCAGGCACACATGACACCTGTCTGTCCGATTTACAGCCTCCTTGAGGCGGATGAGAGGCTTCCATGAAGCACCCCTGTCATTAAGCACCAGCTTAAGCAGGCACACATGACACCTGTCTGTCCGATTTACAGCCTCCTTGAGGCGGATGAGAGGCTTCCATGAAGCACCCCTGTCATTAAGCACCAGCTTAAGCAGGCCAGCATGACACCTGTCTGTCCGATTTGCAGCCTCCTTGAGGCGGATGAGAGGCTTCCATGAAGCACCCCTGTCATTAAGCACCAGCTTAAGCAGGCCAGCATGACACCTGTCTATCCGATTTACAGCCTCCTTGAGGCGGATGAGAGGCTTCCATGAAGCACCCCTGTCATTAAGCACCAGCTTAAGCAGGCCAGCATGACACCTGTCTATCCGATTTACAGCCTCCTTGAGGCGGATGAGAGGCTTCCATGAAGCACCCCTGTCATTAAGCACCAGCTTAAGCAGGCACACATGACACCTGTCTATCCGATTTGCAGCCTCCTTGAGGCGGATGAGAGGCTTCCATGAAGCACCCCTGTCATTAAGCACCAGCTTAAGCAGGCACACATGACACCTGTCTGTCCGATTTACAGCCTCCTTGAGGCGGATGAGAGGCTTCCATGAAGCACCCCTGTCATTAAGCACCAGCTTAAGCAGGCCAGCATGACACCTGTCTGTCCGATTTGCAGCCTCCTTGAGGCGGATGAGAGGCTTCCATGAAGCACCCCTGTCATTAAGCACCAGCTTAAGCAGGCCAGCATGACACCTGTCTATCCGATTTACAGCCTCCTTGAGGCGGATGAGAGGCTTCCATGAAGCACCCCTGTCATTAAGCACCAGCTTAAGCAGGCCAGCATGACACCTGTCTATCCGATTTGCAGCCTCCTTGAGGCGGATGAGAGGCTTCCATGAAGCACCCCTGTCATTAAGCACCAGCTTAAGCAGGCACACATGACACCTGTCTATCCGATTTGCAGCCTCCTTGAGGCGGATGAGAGGCTTCCATGAAGCACCCCTGTCATTAAGCACCAGCTTAAGCAGGCACACATGACACCTGTCTATCCGATTTACAGCCTCCTTGAGGCGGATGAGAGGCTTCCATGAAGCACCCCTGTCATTAAGCACCAGCTTAAGCAGGCCAGCATGACACCTGTCTGTCCGATTTGCAGCCTCCTTGAGGCGGATGAGAGGCTTCCATGAAGCACCCCTGTCATTAAGCACCAGCTTAAGCAGGCCAGCATGACACCTGTCTGTCCGATTTGCAGCCTCCTTGAGGCGGATGAGAGGCTTCCATGAAGCACCCCTGTCATTAAGCACCAGCTTAGGCAGGCACACATGACACCTGTCTATCCGATTTACAGCCTCCTTGAGGCGGATGAGAGGCTTCCATGAAGCACCCCTGTCATTAAGCACCAGCTTAAGCAGGCACACATGACACCTGTCTATCCGATTTACAGCCTCCTTGAGGCGGATGAGAGGCTTCCATGAAGCACCCCTGTCATTAAGCACCAGCTTAAGCAGGCCAGCATGACACCTGTCTATCCGATTTACAGCCTCCTTGAGGCGGATGAGAGGCTTCCATGAAGCACCCCTGTCATTAAGCACCAGCTTAAGCAGGCACACATGACACCTGTCTATCCGATTTGCAGCCTCCTTGAGGCGGATGAGAGGCTTCCATGAAGCACCCCTGTCATTAAGCACCAGCTTAGGCAGGCACACATGACACCTGTCTATCCGATTTACAGCCTCCTTGAGGCGGATGAGAGGCTTCCATGAATCACCCCTGTCATTAAGCACCAGCTTAAGCAGGCACACATGACACCTGTCTATCCGATTTACAGCCTCCTTGAGGCGGATGAGAGGCTTCCATGAAGCACCCCTGTCATTAAGCACCAGCTTAAGCAGGCACACATGACACCTGTCTATCCGATTTACAGCCTCCTTGAGGCGGATGAGAGGCTTCCATGAAGCACCCCTGTCATTAAGCACCAGCTTAAGCAGGCCAGCATGACACCTGTCTGTCCGATTTGCAGCCTCCTTGAGGCGGATGAGAGGCTTCCATGAAGCACCCCTGTCATTAAGCACCAGCTTAGGCAGGCACACATGACACCTGTCTATCCGATTTACAGCCTCCTTGAGGCGGATGAGAGGCTTCCATGAAGCACCCCTGTCATTAAGCACCAGCTTAAGCAGGCCAGCATGACACCTGTCTGTCCGATTTGCAGCCTCCTTGAGGCGGATGAGAGGCTTCCATGAAGCACCCCTGTCATTAAGCACCAGCTTAGGCAGGCACACATGACACCTGTCTATCCGATTTACAGCCTCCTTGAGGCGGATGAGAGGCTTCCATGAAGCACCCCTGTCATTAAGCACCAGCTTAAGCAGGCCAGCATGACACCTGTCTGTCCGATTTGCAGCCTCCTTGAGGCGGATGAGAGGCTTCCATGATGCACCCCTGTCATTAAGCACCAGCTTAAGCAGGCCAGCATGACACCTGTCTATCCGATTTACAGCCTCCTTGAGGCGGATGAGAGGCTTCCATGAAGCACCCCTGTCATTAAGCACCAGCTTAAGCAGGCCAGCATGACACCTGTCTATCCGATTTACAGCCTCCTTGAGGCGGATGAGAGGCTTCCATGAAGCACCCCTGTCATTAAGCACCAGCTTAAGCAGGCACACATGACACCTGTCTATCCGATTTACAGCCTCCTTGAGGCGGATGAGAGGCTTCCATGAAGCACCCCTGTCATTAAGCACCAGCTTAAGCAGGCACACATGACACCTGTCTGTCCGATTTACAGCCTCCTTGAGGCGGATGAGAGGCTTCCATGAAGCACCCCTGTCATTAAGCACCAGCTTAAGCAGGCCAGCATGACACCTGTCTGTCCGATTTGCAGCCTCCTTGAGGCGGATGAGAGACTTCCAGGAAGCACCCCTGTCAGCAAGGAAAAGTAAGAAAAACCCGGAGAAATACCTCCACAGAGGCTAAAGTAACAAATCCGCATCTCATTACATCCACTTCAAGTGCATGTTACCCCAGGAAAGAGGCTTTATTCCTGGGTAAAGGCCCTCCACAACACCTCCCTGCACCTACCCGCAGTGTATGCACTGAAAGCAGCAAGGAAAAGTAAGAAAAACCCGGCGAAATACCTCCACAGAGGCTAAAGTAACAAATCCGCATCTCATTAAAGTAACAAATCCGCATCTCATTTGCATATCATTTGCATCTCATTACATCCACTTCAAGTGCATGTTACCCCAGGAAAGAGGCTTTATTCCTGGGTAACGGACCTCCACAACGCCTCCCTGGACCAGCCTGGACCATCTGCATCTCCCCCCAAGCTGTGGGCTGAAAGCAGGCTGAAAAACAGGTGATACTGATGAAATAGCACACAACACACGTTACCCCAGGAAAGAGGCTTCATTCCTGGCTACATTACATGCAGAAGGCCTCCCTGGAACAGCCTCATCCAGCCTGCACCATCCTACAGCTCATCTCCCCCAAGATGTGGGCTTAAAGCAGGCTGAAAAACAGGTGATACTGATGAAATAGCACACAACACGTTACCCCAGAGAAGAGGCTTTATTCCTGGCTACATTACATGCAGAAGGCCTCACTGGAACAGCATCAACCAGCTGCATCTCCCCCCAAGAGGTGGGCTTAAAGCAGGCTGAAAAACAGGTGATACTGATTAAATAGCACACAACACGTTACCCCAGAGAAGAGGCTTTATTCCTGGCTACATTACATGCAGAAGGCCTCCCTGGAACAGCATCAACCAGCCTGCCCCATACTGCACATAACATCCCAAGTTGTGGGCTTAAAGCAGGCTGAAAAACAGGTGATACTGATTAAATAGCACACATCACACGTTGCCCAAGGAAAGAGGCTTCATTCCTGGCTAAAGGGCCTCCACAACGCCTCCCTGGACCAGCCTGGACCAGCCTGCAACAGCCTGCACCAGCTGCATCTCCCCCCAAGATGTGGGCTTAAAGCAGGCCGAAAATACCTCACACACACACCCCCCCTCAACACTCTTCCACACCCGCCCATCATGCACCAAAACCCCGCAGAGACACCTCCGACACATACCCCTCTTACCCCGCACACCAGCCAGTCGACGGAGGCCCTCCGATGGCGGGTCAGGTTTGCCATTCGTTCAGCCGCTCGCTGGGGGACAACACTCGGGCAAAGTCCCCCTTCAATCTGTCAATCCATCCAATACTCTGTTTTATTTCCGTCAATCCAATACTCTGTTTTATTTCCGTCAATCCAATACTCTGTTTTATTTCCGTCAATCCAATACTCTGACATATTCTTGAAAATGTTAGTCAGGAGAACCAGCAACACACCCAGGCGGGCTTCAGACTAGGTCCAGTGAGGGCTCACCATGGTCGGATGTCATCTGCACGACCTCTCCTTGAATTTCTATGGAAGAGCTTTTTCTGAAAACTAGGTTTCTGTAATCGTGCCCCAGGTGGCTTGGTGACCACCTATGAAAATGGCCAAAACCCTGAGCCAGGGTGACAAGCGCTGAACCTTCAGCGCTTCAATACTCTGTCATTTTTCCGGGAGGCAAACTCAGTTCTGGTAGTGCTGCAGGCCCATATCTCCGCGACGCAAGCTCGCACAGCCTCGTGCCTTACACCGAATTCTTCGTTTTATTCCCCTCTACAATGCTGCAGAGACCGATTTCAGATCCGAGCCTGCGTTCGGCCGCACCAGGTCCGGGACGGTACCGCAGACCCACATCCCCATATCTCCGCGACACAAGCTCGCACAGCCTCGTGCCTTACACCGAAAATTAAGTTTTATTCCCCTCTACAATGCTGCCGTGGCCGATTTCAGATCCAAGCCTGCGTTCGGCCGCAGCAGGTCCGGGACGGTACCGCAGACCCACATCCCCCATATCTCCGCGACACAAGCTCGCACAGCCCCGTGCCTTACGCCGAATTCTTCGTTTCATTCCCCTCTACAATGCTGCCGAGACCGATTTCAGATCCGAGCCTGCGTTCTGCCGAACCAGGTCCGGGACCGTACCGGAATTTCGCCGACTTCCCCCCGCCGTATCTACCCGGAAATGCACTGCACAGCCGGGCCCAGCCAGCCGAATTGTCGGCATTGACATGGGCTAACCAGGGAAATTGTCAGACCAATAAACGGACACCCACAGCCGGAGCAGCAAGTCGGCAAAGTCGGCCTGTGCACCCTCCACAACCGCTCTCCTTCAGCACCGCTCTCCTTCAGCACCGCTCTCCTTCAGCACCAGCTTCAGCAGGCACACATGACACCTGTCTGTCCGATTTACAGCCTCCTTGAGGCGGATGAGAGGCTTCCATGAAGCACCCCTGTCATTAAGCACCAGCTTAAGCAGGCCAGCATGACACCTGTCTATCCGATTTACAGCCTCCTTGAGGCGGATGAGAGGCTTCCATGAAGCACCCCTGTCATTAAGCACCAGCTTAAGCAGGCACACATGACACCTGTCTATCCGATTTACAGCCTCCTTGAGGCGGATGAGAGGCTTCCATGAAGCACCCCTGTCATTAAGCACCAGCTTAAGCAGGCCAGCATGACACCTGTCTGTCCGATTTGCAGCCTCCTTGAGGCGGATGAGAGGCTTCCATGAAGCACCCCTGTCATTAAGCACCAGCTTAAGCAGGCCAGCATGACACCTGTCTGTCCGATTTGCAGCCTCCTTGAGGCGGATGAGAGGCTTCCATGAAGCACCCCTGTCATTAAGCACCAGCTTAGGCAGGCACACATGACACCTGTCTATCCGATTTACAGCCTCCTTGAGGCGGATGAGAGGCTTCCATGAAGCACCCCTGTCATTAAGCACCAGCTTAAGCAGGCCAGCATGACACCTGTCTATCCGATTTACAGCCTCCTTGAGGCGGATGAGAGGCTTCCATGAAGCACCCCTGTCATTAAGCACCAGCTTAAGCAGGCACACATGACACCTGTCTATCCGATTTGCAGCCTCCTTGAGGCGGATGAGAGGCTTCCATGAAGCACCCCTGTCATTAAGCACCAGCTTAGGCAGGCACACATGACACCTGTCTATCCGATTTACAGCCTCCTTGAGGCGGATGAGAGGCTTCCATGAAGCACCCCTGTCATTAAGCACCAGCTTAAGCAGGCACACATGACACCTGTCTGTCCGATTTACAGCCTCCTTGAGGCGGATGAGAGGCTTCCATGAAGCACCCCTGTCATTAAGCACCAGCTTAAGCAGGCACACATGACACCTGTCTGTCCGATTTACAGCCTCCTTGAGGCGGATGAGAGGCTTCCATGAAGCACCCCTGTCATTAAGCACCAGCTTAAGCAGGCCAGCATGACACCTGTCTGTCCGATTTGCAGCCTCCTTGAGGCGGATGAGAGGCTTCCATGAAGCACCCCTGTCATTAAGCACCAGCTTAAGCAGGCCAGCATGACACCTGTCTATCCGATTTACAGCCTCCTTGAGGCGGATGAGAGGCTTCCATGAAGCACCCCTGTCATTAAGCACCAGCTTAAGCAGGCCAGCATGACACCTGTCTATCCGATTTACAGCCTCCTTGAGGCGGATGAGAGGCTTCCATGAAGCACCCCTGTCATTAAGCACCAGCTTAAGCAGGCACACATGACACCTGTCTATCCGATTTGCAGCCTCCTTGAGGCGGATGAGAGGCTTCCATGAAGCACCCCTGTCATTAAGCACCAGCTTAAGCAGGCACACATGACACCTGTCTATCCGATTTACAGCCTCCTTGAGGCGGATGAGAGGCTTCCATGAAGCACCCCTGTCATTAAGCACCAGCTTAAGCAGGCCAGCATGACACCTGTCTGTCCGATTTGCAGCCTCCTTGAGGCGGATGAGAGGCTTCCATGAAGCACCCCTGTCATTAAGCACCAGCTTAGGCAGGCACACATGACACCTGTCTATCCGATTTACAGCCTCCTTGAGGCGGATGAGAGGCTTCCATGAAGCACCCCTGTCATTAAGCACCAGCTTAAGCAGGCCAGCATGACACCTGTCTATCCGATTTACAGCCTCCTTGAGGCGGATGAGAGGCTTCCATGAAGCACCCCTGTCATTAAGCACCAGCTTAAGCAGGCACACATGACACCTGTCTATCCGATTTGCAGCCTCCTTGAGGCGGATGAGAGGCTTCCATGAAGCACCCCTGTCATTAAGCACCAGCTTAGGCAGGCACACATGACACCTGTCTATCCGATTTACAGCCTCCTTGAGGCGGATGAGAGGCTTCCATGAAGCACCCCTGTCATTAAGCACCAGCTTAAGCAGGCACACATGACACCTGTCTGTCCGATTTACAGCCTCCTTGAGGCGGATGAGAGGCTTCCATGAAGCACCCCTGTCATTAAGCACCAGCTTAAGCAGGCACACATGACACCTGTCTATCCGATTTACAGCCTCCTTGAGGCGGATGAGAGGCTTCCATGAAGCACCCCTGTCATTAAGCACCAGCTTAAGCAGGCCAGCATGACACCTGTCTATCCGATTTACAGCCTCCTTGAGGCGGATGAGAGGCTTCCATGAAGCACCCCTGTCATTAAGCACCAGCTTAAGCAGGCACACATGACACCTGTCTGTACGATTTGCAGCCTCCTTGAGGCGGATGAGAGGCTTCCATGAAGCACCCCTGTCATTAAGCACCAGCTTAGGCAGGCCAGCATGACACCTGTCTATCCGATTTGCAGCCTCCTTGAGGCGGATGAGAGACTTCCAGGAAGCACCCCTGTCAGCAAGGAAAAGTAAGAAAAACCCGGAGAAATACCTCCACAGAGGCTAAAGTAACAAATCCGCATCTCATTACATCCACTTCAAGTGCATGTTACCCCAGGAAAGAGGCTTTATTCCTGGGTAAAGGCCCTCCACAACACCTCCCTGCACCTACCCGCAGTGTATGCACTGAAAGCAGCAAGGAAAAGTAAGAAAAACCCGGCGAAATACCTCCACAGAGGCTAAAGTAACAAATCCGCATCTCATTAAAGTAACAAATCCGCATCTCATTTGCATATCATTTGCATCTCATTACATCCACTTCAAGTGCATGTTACCCCAGGAAAGAGGCTTTATTCCTGGGTAACGGACCTCCACAACGCCTCCCTGGACCAGCCTGGACCATCTGCATCTCCCCCCAAGCTGTGGGCTGAAAGCAGGCTGAAAAACAGGTGATACTGATGAAATAGCACACAACACACGTTACCCCAGGAAAGAGGCTTCATTCCTGGCTACATTACATGCAGAAGGCCTCCCTGGAACAGCCTCATCCAGCCTGCACCATCCTACAGCTCATCTCCCCCAAGATGTGGGCTTAAAGCAGGCTGAAAAACAGGTGATACTGATGAAATAGCACACAACACGTTACCCCAGAGAAGAGGCTTTATTCCTGGCTACATTACATGCAGAAGGCCTCACTGGAACAGCATCAACCAGCTGCATCTCCCCCCAAGAGGTGGGCTTAAAGCAGGCTGAAAAACAGGTGATACTGATTAAATAGCACACAACACGTTACCCCAGAGAAGAGGCTTTATTCCTGGCTACATTACATGCAGAAGGCCTCCCTGGAACAGCATCAACCAGCCTGCCCCATACTGCACATAACATCCCAAGTTGTGGGCTTAAAGCAGGCTGAAAAACAGGTGATACTGATTAAATAGCACACATCACACGTTGCCCAAGGAAAGAGGCTTCATTCCTGGCTAAAGGGCCTCCACAACGCCTCCCTGGACCAGCCTGGACCAGCCTGCAACAGCCTGCACCAGCTGCATCTCCCCCCAAGATGTGGGCTTAAAGCAGGCCGAAAATACCTCACACACACACCCCCCCTCAACACTCTTCCACACCCACCCATCATGCACCAAAACCCCGCAGAGACACCTCCGACACATACCCCTCTTACCCCGCACACCAGCCAGTCGACGGAGGCCCTCCGATGGCGGGTCAGGTTTGCCATTCGTTCAGCCGCTCGCTGGGGGAGAACACTCGGGCAAAGTCCCCCTTCAATCTGTCAATCCATCCAATACTCTGTTTTATTTCCGTCAATCCAATACTCTGTTTTATTTCCGTCAATCCAATACTCTGTTTTATTTCCGTCAATCCAATACTCTGTTTTATTTCCGTCAATCCAATACTCTGTTTTATTTCCGTCAATCCAATACTCTGGCATATTCTTGAAAATGTCAGTCAGGAGAACCAGCAACACACCCAGGCGGGCTTCAGACTAGGTCCAGTGAGGGCTCACCATGGTCGGATGTCATCTGCACGACCTCTCCTTGAATTTCTATGGAAGAGCTTTTTCTGAAAACTGGGTTTCTGTAATCGTGCCCCAGGTGGCTTGGTGACCACCTATGAAAATGGCCAAAACCCTGAGTCAGGGTGACAAGCGCTGAACCTTCAGCGCTTGTGCCTCCCGGAAAAATGACAGAGTATTGAAGCGCTGAACCTTCTGCGCTTGTGTGCCTCCCGGAAAAATGACAGAGTATTGAAGCGCTGAACCTTCTGCGCTTGTCACCCTGACTTGTGCACAAGCGCTGAACCTTCTGCGCTTGTCACCGTGACTTGCGCACAAGTTTCGTGGATCTGGTATTACAGCTGCATTTTCTTATCGTTATTTTTCTAAGTCTTTTCCAACTTTAACTTTATTTTTCGTGGGTCTGGTATTACAACTGCATTTTCTTATCGTTATTTTTCTAAGTCTTTTCCAACTTTAACTTTATTTTTTCGTGGGTCTGGTATTACAACTGCATTTTCTTATCGTTATATTTCTAAGTCTTTTCCAACTTTAACTTTATTTTTCGTGGGTCTGGTATTACAACTGCATTTTCTTATCGTTATTTTTCTAAGTCTTTTCCAACTTTAACTTTATTTTTTCGTGGGTCTGGTACTGGCACAGACTACCAGAGACCTAGGGGGAGCCACGCACCATCTCTGGTCCGAGCCAGAGCCCCAAAACCGGCCTCATTCACCCCAGACAGAGCCTGGATGACATCAAGTCTCTGGTTTTTTTCTAAGTCTTTTCCAACTTTAACTTTATTTTTTCGTGGGTCTGGTATTACAACTGCATTTTCTTATCGTTATATTTCTAAGTCTTTTCCAACTTTAACTTTATTTTTCGTGGGTCTGGTATTACAACTGCATTTTCTTATCGTTATTTTTCTAAGTCTTTTCCAACTTTAACTTTATTTTTTCGTGGGTCTGGTACTGGCACAGACTACCAGAGACCTAGGGGGAGCCACGCACCATCTCTGGTCCGAGCCAGAGCCCCAAAACCGGCCTCATTCACCCCAGACAGAGCCTGGATGACATCAAGTCTCTGGTTTTTTTCTAAGTCTTTTCCAACTTTAACTTTATTTTTCGTGGGTCTGGGAATGCAACTGAATTATTTTTTGATCATGCAATACACATTTATGTCCACAGGAGGGCGACTGAGCTCCAGGGTGGAGACAGGGGTTGTTGGCTGCAAACTCATCCGCTGCAGGAGCCTCCAAACCGGCCTCATTCACCCCAGACTGAGCCTGGGTGAAATCAAGTCTCTGGTTTTTTTCTAAGTCTTTTCCAACTTTAACTTTATTTTTTCGTGGGTCTGGGAATGCAACAGACTACCAGAGACCCAGGGGGAGCCACGCACCATCTCTGGCCCGAGCCAGAGCCCCAAAACCGGCCTCATTCACCCCAGACTGAGCCTGGGTGAAATCAAGTCTCTGGTTTTTTTCTAAGTCTTTTCCAACTTTAACTTTATTTTTCGTGGGTCTGGGAATGCAACTGCATTTTCTTATCGTTATTTTTCTAAGTCTTTTCCAACTTTAACTTTATTTTTTCGTGGATCTGGTATTACAACTGCATTTTCTTATCGTTATTTTTCTAAGTCTTTTCCAACTTTAACTTTATTTTTTCGTGGGTCTGGTACTGGCACAGACTACCAGAGACCCAGGGGGAGCCACGCACCATCTCTGGTCCGAGCCAGAG
>JAQMIO010000009.1:122500-132500 GCA_028022725.1 Lycodopsis pacificus | reverse complement strand
ACAGAGTATTGAAGCGCTGAACCTCCTGCGCTTGTCACCCTGACTTGTGCACAAGCGCTGAACCTTCTGCGCTTGTCACCGTGACTTGCGCACAAGCGCAGAAGGTTCAGCGCCTCAATACTCTGTCGTTTTTCCAGGAGGCAAACTCAGTTCTGGTAGTGCTGCAGACACACACGCCCATATCTCCGCGACGGAAGGTCGCAGAGCCTCGTGCCTTACACCTAAAATTAGGTTTTATTCCCCTCTACAATGCTGCCGTCTCCGATTTCAGATCCGGGCATGCGTTCGGCCGCAGCAGGCCCGGGACGGTACTGCAGGCGGACACACATCCCCATATCTCCGCGAGGCAAGGTCACAGAGCCCCGTGCCTCACGCCGAATTCTTCGTTTTATTCCCCTCTACAATGCTGTCGAGACCGATTTCAGATCCGAGCCTGCATTCGGCCGCACCAGGTCCGGGACCGTCCGCAGAACCACATCCCCATATCTCCGCGACGCAAGGGCGCAGAGCCTCGTGCATTACATCTAAAATTAAGTTTTATTCCCCTCTACAATGCTGCCGTGGCCGATTTCAGATCCGAGCCTGCCTTCGCCCGCAGCAGGTCCGGGACGGTACCGCAGACCCACATCCCCACAGCTCCGCGACACAAGGTCACACAGCCGCGTGCCTTACGCCGAATTCTTCGTTTTATTCCCCTCTACAATGCTGTCGAGACCGATTTCAGATCCGAGCCGGCGTTCGTCCGCAGCAGGCCCGGGACGGTACCGCAGACTCGAAGCGCTGAAGCTTCTGCGCTTGTCCGTGCAAGCTGCAGACACACACGCCCATAGCTCCGCGACGAAAGCTCGCAGAGCCTCGTGCCTCGCGCCGAATTCTTCGTTTTATTGCCCTCTACAATCCCCACGAGGCCGATTTCAGATCCGGGCCTGCATTCGGCCGCAGCAGGCCCGGGACGGTACCGCAGACTCGAAGCGCTGAACGTTCAGCGCTTCTGCCTGCAAGCTGCAGTCACACACGCCCATAGCTCCGCGATGCAAGCTCGCACCGCCTCGTGCCTCGTACCGAATTCTTCGTTTTATTGCCCTCTACAATCCCCACGAGGCCGATTTCAGATCCGGGCCTGCATTCGGCCGCAGCAGGCCCGGAACGGTACCGCAGCCTCGAAGCGCAGAACGTTCAGCGCCTCAATACTCTGTCATTTTTCCAGGAGGCAAACTCAGTTCTGGTAGTGCTGCAGACACACACGCCCATATCTCCGCGACGGAAGGTCGCAGAGCCTCGTGCCGTACACCTAAAATTAAGTTTTATTCCCCTCTACAATGCTGCCGTCTCCGATTTCAGATCCGGGCATGCGTTCGGCCGCAGCAGGCCCGGGACGGTACTGCAGGCGGACACACATCCCCATATCTCCGCGAGGCAAGGTCACAAAGCCCCGTGCCTCACGCCGAATTCTTCGTTTTATTCCCCTCTACAATGCTGTCGAGACCGATTTCAGATCCGAGCCTGCATTCGGCCGCACCAGGTCCGGGACCGTCCGCAGAACCACATCCCCATATCTCCGCGAGGCAAGGTCGCAGAGCCTCGTGCATTACATCTAAAATTAAGTTTTATTCCCCTCTACAATGCTGCCGTGGCCGATTTCAGATCCGAGCCTGCCTTCGCCCGCAGCAGGTCCGGGACGGTACCGCAGACCCACATCCCCACAGCTCCGCGACACAAGGTCACACGGCCGCGTGCCTTACGCCGAATTCTTCGTTTTATTCCCCTCTACAATGCTGTCGAGACCGATTTCAGATCCGAGCCGGCGTTCGTCCGCAGCAGGCCCGGGACGGTACCGGAATTTCGCCGACTTCCCCCCGCCGTATCTACCCGGAAATGCACTGCACAGCCGGGCCCAGCCAGCCGAATTGTCGGCCCTGACGTGGGGCAGCCAGGGAAATTGTCAGAGGAATAAACCGAGTCCCACAGCCCGAGCAGCACGTAGTTGAAGTCGGCGTGTGCACCCTCCGAAAGAGGCTTTTCGAAGCGCTGAACCTTCTGCGCTTGTGTGCACGCCACGGTGACAAGCGCAGAACGTTCAGCGCCTCAATACTCTGTCATTTTTCCAGGAGGCAAACTCAGTTCTGGTAGTGCTGCAGACACACACGCCCATATCTCCGCGACGGAAGGTCGCAGAGCCTCGTGCCTTACATCTAAAATTAAGTTTTATTCCCCTCTACAATGCTGTGGAGGCCGATTTCAGATCCGAGCCTGCCTTCGCCCGCAGCAGGTCCGGGAAGGTACCGCAGACCCACATCCCCACAGCTCCGCGACACAAGGTCACACAGCCGCGTGCCTTACGCCGAATTCTTCGTTTTATTCCCCTCTACAATGCTGTCGAGACCGATTTCAGATCCGAGCTTGCGTTCGTCCGCAGCAGGCCCGGGACGGTACCGCAGACTCGAAGCGCTGAAGCTTCTGCGCTTGTCCGTGCAAGCTGCAGACACACACGCCCATAGCTCCGCGACGAAAGCTCGCAGAGCCTCGTGCCTCGCGCCGAATTCTTCGTTTTATTGCCCTCTACAATCCCCACGAGGCCGATTTCAGATCCGGGCCTGCATTCGGCCGCAGCAGGCCCGGGACGGTACCGCAGACTCGAAGCGCTGAACGTTCAGCGCTTCTGCCTGCAAGCTGGAGACACACACGCCCATAGCTCCGCGATGCAAGCTCGCACCGCCTCGTGCCTCGTACCGAATTCTTCGTTTTATTGCCCTCTACAATCCCCACGAGGCCGATTTCAGATCCGGGCCTGCATTCGGCCGCAGCAGGCCCGGAACGGTACCGCAGCCTCGAAGCGCAGAACGTTCAGCGCCTCAATACTCTGTCATTTTTCCAGGAGGCAAACTCAGTTCTGGTAGTGCTGCAGACACACACGCCCATATCTCCGCGACGGAAGGTCGCAGAGCCTCGTGCCTTACATCTAAAATTAAGTTTTATTCCCCTCTACAATGCTGTGGAGGCGATTTCAGATCCGAGCTTGCGTTCGTCCGCAGCAGGCCCGGGAAGGTGAAGCACCCCTGTCATTAAGCACCAGCTTAAGCAGGCCAGCATGACACCTGTCTGTCCGATTTGCAGCCTCCTTGAGGCGGATGAGAGGCTTGCATGAAGCACCCCTGTCATTAAGCACCAGCTTAAGCAGGCACACATGACACCTGTCTGTCCGATTTGCAGCCTCCTTGAGGCGGATGAGAGGCTTGCATGAAGCACCCCTGTCATTAAGCACCAGCTTAGGCAGGCACACATGACACCTGCACCCCTGTCATTAAGCACCAGCTTAGGCAGGCACACATGACACCTGCACCCCTGTCATTAAGCACCAGCTTAGGCAGGCACACATGACACCTGCACCCCTGTCATTAAGCACCAGCTTAGGCAGGCACACATGACACCTGCACCCCTGTCATTAAGCACCAGCTTAGGCAGGCACACATGACACCTGCACCCCTGTCATTAAGCACCAGCTTAGGCAGGCACACATGACACCTGCACCCCTGTCATTAAGCACCAGCTTAGGCAGGCACACATGACACCTGCACCCCTGTCATTAAGCACCAGCTTAGGCAGGCCAGCATGACACCTGCACCCCTGTCATTAAGCACCAGCTTAGGCAGGCACACATGACACCTGCACCCCTGTCATTAAGCACCAGCTTAGGCAGGCACACATGACACCTGCACCCCTGTCATTAAGCACCAGCTTAGGCAGGCACACATGACACCTGCACCCCTGTCATTAAGCACCAGCTTAGGCAGGCACACATGACACCTGCACCCCTGTCATTAAGCACCAGCTTAGGCAGGCACACATGACACCTGCACCCCTGTCATTAAGCACCAGCTTAGGCAGGCACACATGACACCTGTCTGTAAGCAGGCACACATGACACCTGTCTGTCCGATTTGCAGCCTCCTTGAGGCGGATGAGAGGCTTCCATGAAGCACCCCTGTCATTAAGCACCAGCTTAAGCAGGCCAGCATGACACCTGTCTATCCGATTTACAGCCTCCTTGAGGCGGATGAGAGGCTTCCATGAAGCACCCCTGTCATTAAGCACCAGCTTAGGCAGGCCAGCATGACACCTGCACCCCTGTCATTAAGCACCAGCTTAGGCAGGCACACATGACACCTGCACCCCTGTCATTAAGCACCAGCTTAGGCAGGCACACATGACACCTGCACCCCTGTCATTAAGCACCAGCTTAGGCAGGCACACATGACACCTGCACCCCTGTCATTAAGCACCAGCTTAGGCAGGCACACATGACACCTGCACCCCTGTCATTAAGCACCAGCTTAGGCAGGCACACATGACACCTGCACCCCTGTCATTAAGCACCAGCTTAGGCAGGCACACATGACACCTGTCTGTAAGCAGGCACACATGACACCTGTCTGTCCGATTTGCAGCCTCCTTGAGGCGGATGAGAGGCTTCCATGAAGCACCCCTGTCATTAAGCACCAGCTTAAGCAGGCCAGCATGACACCTGTCTATCCGATTTACAGCCTCCTTGAGGCGGATGAGAGGCTTCCATGAAGCACCCCTGTCATTAAGCACCAGCTTAAGCAGGCACACATGACACCTGTCTGTCCGATTTACAGCCTCCTTGAGGCGGATGAGAGGCTTCCATGAAGCACCCCTGTCATTAAGCAAAAGCTTACAGCACCTGGTATTCCCAGGCAGTCTCCCATTCAAGTACTAACCAGGCCCGACTGTGCTTAGCTTCCGAGATCAGACGAGATCGGGCGCATCAGAGAGGTATGGCCGTAAGCCATAGGGTTAGTACATGTTACCCCGAAAAGGGGCACCTTTCCTGGGCTAAGTACCTGCACAACACCTCCCTGCACCTACCCGCAGTGTATGCACTGAAAGCAGCAAGGAAAAGTAAGAAAAACCCGGAGAAATACCTCCACAGAGGCTAAAGTAACAAATCCGCATCTCATTTGCATCTCATTACAGCCACTTCAAGTGCATGTTACCCCAGGAAAGAGGCTTTATTCCTGGGTAACGGACCTCCACAACACCTCCCTGCACCTACCCGCAGTGTATGCACTGAAAGCAGCAAGGAAAAGTAAGAAAAACCCGGAGAAATACCTCCACAGAGGCTAAAGTAACAAATCCGCATCTCATTTGCATCTCATTACATCCACTTCAAGTGCATGTTATCCCAGGAAAGAGGCTTTATTCCTGGGTAAAGGCCCTCCACAACACCTCCCTGCACCTACCCGCAGTGTATGCACTGAAAGCAGCAAGGAAAAGTAAGAAAAACCCGGAGAAATACCTCCACAGAGGCTAAAGTAACAAATCCGCATCTCATTTGCATCTCATTTGCATCTCATTACATCCACTTCAAGTGCATGTTACCCCAGGAAAGAGGCTTTATTCCTGGGTAACGGACCTCCACAACGCCTCCCTGGACCAGCCTGCACCAGCTGCATCTCCCCCAAATATGTGGGCTTAAAGCAGGCTGAAAAACAGGTGATACTGATGAAATAGCACACAACACATGTTACCCCAGAGAAGAGGCTTCATTCCTGGCTACATTACATGCAGGAGGCCTCCCTGGAACAGCATCAACCAGCCTGCACCAGCTGCATCTCCCCCAAATATGTGGGCTTAAAGCAGGCTGAAAAACAGGTGATACTGATGAAATAGCACACAACACATGTTGCCCCAGAGAAGAGGCTTTATTCCTGGCTACATTACATGCAGGAGGCCTCCCTGGACCAGCCTGGACCAGCCTGCACCAGCCTGCACCAGCTGCATCTCCCCCCAAGTTGTGGGCTTAAAGCAGGCTGAAAAACAGGTGACACTGATGAAATAGCACACAACACATGTTACCCCGGAGAAGAGGCTTTATTCCTGGCTACATTACATGCAGAAGGCCTCACTGGAACAGCATCAACCAGCCTGCCCCATACTGCACATAACATCCCAAGTTGTGGGCTTAAAGCAGGCTGAAAAACAGGTGATACTGATGAAATAGCACACAACACATGTTGCCCCAGAGAAGAGGCTTTATTCCTGGCTACATTACATGCAGGAGGCCTCCCTGGAACAGCATCAACCAGCCTGCCCCATACTGCACATAGCATCCCAAGTTGTGGGCTTAAAGCAGGCTGAAAACAGGCGATACTGATGAAATAGCACACAACACATGTTACCCCAGAGAAGAGGCTTTATTCCTGGCTAAAGGACCTCCACAACGCCTCCCTGGAACAGCATCAACCAGCCTGCTCCATACTGCACATAACATCCCAAGTTGTGGGCTTAAAGCAGGCTGAAAACAGGTGATACTGATGAAATAGCACACAACACACGTTACCCCAGAGAAGAGGCTTTATTCCTGGCTACATTACATGCAGGAGGCCTCCCTGGAACAGCATCAACCAGCCTGCCCCATACTGCACATAGCATCCCAAGTTGTGGGCTTAAAGCAGGCTGAAAACAGGCGATACTGATGAAATAGCACACAACACATGTTACCCCAGAGAAGAGGCTTTATTCCTGGCTAAAGGACCTCCACAACGCCTCCCTGGAACAGCATCAACCAGCCTGCTCCATACTGCACATAACATCCCAAGTTGTGGGCTTAAAGCAGGCTGAAAACAGGTGATACTGATGAAATAGCACACAACACACGTTACCCCAGAGAAGAGGCTTTATTCCTGGCTACATTACATGCAGGAGGCCTCACTGGAACAGCATCAACCAGCTGCATCTCCCCCCAAGAGGTGGGCTTAAAGCAGGCTGAAAAACAGGTGATACTGATGAAATAGCACACAACACACGTTACCCCAGAGAAGAGGCTTCATTCCTGGCTAAAGGGCCTCCACAACGCCTCCCTGGACCAGCCTGCACCAGCCTGCACCAGCTGCATCTCCCCCCAAGATGTGGGCTTAAAGCAGGCTGAAAAACAGGTGATACTGATGAAATAGCACACAACACATGTTGCCCCAGAGAAGAGGCTTTATTCCTGGCTACATTACATGCAGGAGGCCTCCCTGGACCAGCCTGCACCAGCCTGCACCAGCTGCATCTCCCCCCAAGAGGTGGGCTTAAAGCAGGCTGAAAAACAGGTGATACTGATGAAATAGCACACAACACATGTTACCCCAGAGAAGAGGCTTTATTCCTGGCTACATTACATGCAGGAGGCCTCCCTGGACCAGCCTGCACCAGCCTGCACCAGCTGCATCTCCCCCCAAGATGTGGGCTTAAAGCAGGCCGAAAATACCTCACACACACACCCCCCCCCCCTCAACACTCTTCCACACCCGCCCATCATGCACCAAAACCCCGCAGAGACACCTCCGACACATACCCCTCTTACCCCGCGCACCAGCCGGTCCCGGGCCCCGAGACTTAAGCCTCCTCCCTGGGTTAAAACCCTCCGTCAGCGCCCCCAGAGTTTCGTGGATCTGGTATTCCAAATCTGGTTTCGTGGATCTGGTAATCCAAATTTGGTTTCGTGGATCTGGTATTACAACTGCATTTTCTTATCGTTATTTTTCTAAGTCTTTTCCAACTTTAACTTTATTTTTTCGTGGATCTGGTATTACAGCTGCAGTTTCTTATCGTTATTTTTCTAAGTCTTTTCCAACTTTAACTTTATTTTTTCGTGGATCTGGTATTACAGCTGCAGTTTCTTATCGTTATTTTTCTAAGTCTTTTCCAACTTTAACTTTATTTTTTCGTGGATCTGGTATTACAGCTGCAGTTTCTTATCGTTATTTTTCTAAGTCTTTTCCAACTTTAACTTTATTTTTTCGTGGATCTGGTATTACAGCTGCAGTTTCTTATCGTTATTTTTCTAAGTCTTTTCCAACTTTAACTTTATTTTTTCGTGGGTCTGGTATTACAGCTGCATTTTCTTATCGTTATTTTTCTAAGTCTTTTCCAACTTTAACTTTATTTTTCGTGGGTCTGGGAATGCAACTGAATTATTTTTTGATCATGCAATACACATTTATGTCCACAGGAGGGCGACTGAGCTCCAGGGTGGAGACAGGGGTTGTTGGCTGCAAACTCATCCGCTGCAGGAGCCTCCAAACCGGCCTCATTCACCCCAGACTGAGCCTGGGTGAAATCAAGTCTCTGGTTTTTTTCTAAGTCTTTTCCAACTTTAACTTTATTTTTCGTGGGTCTGGTATTACAACTGCATTTTCTTATCGTTATTTTTCTAAGTCTTTTCCAACTTTAACTTTATTTTTTCGTGGATCTGGTATTACAGCTGCAGTTTCTTATCGTTATTTTTCTAAGTCTTTTCCAACTTTAACTTTATTTTTTCGTGGATCTGGTATTACAGCTGCAGTTTCTTATCGTTATTTTTCTAAGTCTTTTCCAACTTTAACTTTATTTTTTCGTGGATCTGGTATTACAGCTGCAGTTTCTTATCGTTATTTTTCTAAGTCTTTTCCAACTTTAACTTTATTTTTTCGTGGGTCTGGTATTACAGCTGCATTTTCTTATCGTTATTTTTCTAAGTCTTTTCCAACTTTAACTTTATTTTTCGTGGGTCTGGGAATGCAACTGAATTATTTTTTGATCATGCAATACACATTTATGTCCACAGGAGGGCGACTGAGCTCCAGGGTGGAGACAGGGGTTGTTGGCTGCAAACTCATCCGCTGCAGGAGCCTCCAAACCGGCCTCATTCACCCCAGACTGAGCCTGGGTGAAATCAAGTCTCTGGTTTTTTTCTAAGTCTTTTCCAACTTTAACTTTATTTTTCGTGGGTCTGGTATTACAACTGCATTTTCTTATCGTTATTTTTCTAAGTCTTTTCCAACTTTAACTTTATTTTTTCGTGGGTCTGGTATTACAACTGCATTTTCTTATCGTTATATTTCTAAGTCTTTTCCAACTTTAACTTTATTTTTCGTGGGTCTGGTATTACAACTGCATTTTCTTATCGTTATTTTTCTAAGTCTTTTCCAACTTTAACTTTATTTTTTCGTGGGTCTGGTACTGGCACAGACTACCAGAGACCCAGGGGGAGCCACGCACCTTCTCTGGTCCGAGCCAGAGCCCCAAAACCGGCCTCATTCACCCCAGACAGAGCCTGGATGACATCAAGTCTCTGGTTTTTTTCTAAGTCTTTTCCAACTTTAACTTTATTTTTCGTGGGTCTGGGAATGCAACTGAATTATTTTTTTATCATGCAATACACATTTATGTCCACAGGAGGGCGACTGAGCTCCAGGGAGGAGACAGGGGTTGTTGGCTGCAAACTCATCCGCTGCAGGAGCCTCCAAACCGGCCTCATTCACCCCAGACTGAGCCTGGGTGAAATCAAGTCTCTGGTTTTTTTCTAAGTCTTTTCCAACTTTAACTTTATTTTTTCGTGGGTCTGGGAATGCAACAGACTACCAGAGACCCAGGGGGAGCCACGCACCATCTCTGGCCCGAGCCAGAGCCCCAAAACCGGCCTCATTCACCCCAGACTGAGCCTGGGTGAAATCAAGTCTCTGGTTTTTTTCTAAGTCTTTTCCAACTTTAACTTTTTTTTTTCGTGGGTCTGGGAATGCAACAGACTACCAGAGACCCAGGGGGAGCCACGCACCGTCTCTGGCCCGAGCCAGAGCCCCAAAACCGGCCTCATTCACCCCAGACAGAGCCTGGGTGACATCAAGTCTCTGGTTTTTTTCTAAGTCTTTTCCAACTTTAACTTTTTTTTTCGTGGGTCTGGGAATGCAACTGAATTATTTTTTGATCATGCAATACACATTTATGTCCACAGGAGGGCGACTGAGCTCCAGGGTGGAGACAGGGGTTGTTGGCTGCAAACTCATCCGCTGCAGGAGCCTCCAAAACCGGCCTCATTCACCCCAGACAGAGCCTGGGTGAAATCAAGTCTCTGTTTTTTTTCTAAGTCTTTTCCAACTTTAACTTTATTTTTCATGGGTCTGGGAATGCAACTGCATTTTCTTATCGTTATTTTTCTAAGTCTTTTCCAACTTTA
>JAQMIO010000009.1:105000-117500 GCA_028022725.1 Lycodopsis pacificus | reverse complement strand
GCCTCAAGACGATTGAGGCTATCATGGTAGGCCGCCGCACGGTGATGTCACTCCGCAGTGATACCTATCTTGTTTTGAATCAGCGACGTTCTACAGTGACGAGGACCCTCGACAGGATCCTTGGAACCAACCTGGTCGAGAACCAGTCGGCCAGCTTTACCCCTTGGGTTCCCATCGCAGCAACACCCCTTTCGTGATACTGTTAGGGCTCGGGGCAGTATGGTCTTTTATACACCGGAGAAGGCCGTAGACCTCCAGAGAAGTGGTTACCTACTAACCTATCTCTCGGATCATGGCGGAAGCTGCAGATGAGACTGCTCCCTGCGAACAATCTTCTTCCTTGACTAGGAGATCCAAGGATCCCCCTGCCCCACTGCTTGTTCAGACACCACTAATTATCAGGGCTTCTCATGACATCGACTAGCGGCATCAGCAGCGGTATAGCTTGGGCCCATTACGGCCCCCCTTGCTTGTCGGCAGAGGACTCTTCACTCCTTTCGTCAGAGACAGACCATGTGTACCAATCTGCCCTTGTCCTCCCTGTTCCTAATACCTTTATCAAGAAGCATCGCCCGATCTTCCAATCGCACGTAATCGGGATACTTCCTGGCCTTACATCTTAACCCTTCCGATCTCCTCCTCCGATCCCGGCCAGTAGCTCTGCCACCCCGGGGCCCGCACTGATCTAAATCTCTGGGGTAATCATTCTTGTGGTACGCGCGCGCGTGAGTGGAGACTCCTCTAACCCTTCCAAAAGTCTCTGGACAGTATTAATGATCTTTCCCATTTTACACCCCGAAGGATGCACCATCCAGTTGTTACGTCGACTTAAGCCTCCATCCACTGCACGCCACTCCGCTAGGCAGCACCAGACCTCGAGCACTCCACGGCGTTGACCACAGAACCCTCGGCCGATCCACTCCAGCTTCCAAGATTGACTCCCAGTTCCGAAGTCAGATTGCGTGGCCCCTTTCCAGCATTGTTGCTACTCACCAGACTAGAAGATTCTTCCGCAGCGGTTTGAACAGGCTGGGATGTCCACGTCATCCCAGAGAACCCACCAGGCCTCCACCGGCACACCTTTCAGTCGATCAGCATGACGGTAGCCTGGGAACGTACACACTTGCATAGTCTGCCTCCTTCCGTGTACCAGACCTTGTGCGCATCTAGGGGCCACCACCTATTACGGGTGCATGGCCTGTCCTCCTGAACCGTACAGGAGACCCCGCTACCCTACTCCCACCTGCGGGTTTCGGGCTTGAGGACGCAATATTCCATCTACCAACAAGTGGCCAAGATAGATTAGCCACCATTCAGCCCCCGAGCCCTGTCCTCGGGGCACCGTACGGCGCTACCTCCCTTAACAGGGGAAGAGTTTTCGCTTCAAGGGGCCCAACAGTGGGTCCCTCTCAGACTACTTCCTCGCGCTCGAATAACTACATTAACCTCTCAAGCTGGTCCTCACTTGGAGGCGGAGAGGAGAGACAGTTAGCCAAGGAATGTTGGGTGAAGGATACATACCACGAGAGCGGCCTAACCTAGCTGGAGACTCTCTACTTGGTAAACCAGATCTAGCAGCCACTCCCCCTCTTGTTAGGCAGGAGCGGGGTATGGTAGTCCACAGGGGACAACACATCTCACGAATTTCGGGCTAGTACACCTCTGACTTCGCTCACTAGACTAAGTTCTATAACATCACGAGTTTAGGGTTCGTACACCCCAGTCTTCGTGTCCTTTGGCTGTGGTTTCTATTGGTTATGCGCCCTGATCAGCTCCGGACCGCACCAACTCCGATCCGGCACAAGGCACCGGACTCGAAGGGAGCTCCGAGAGGTAGGGTCTCTCGTCACCAGGGTCACATACGCAGTCACGAAGTCCAAGTGTTCCTTCTTGGCTCCGACTTCGGGGAACTTACGGATCACGTTCGCCGTCTTTAACGACGTTGCCCGCGGACCACCACGTGGAGGTGTGATCCAGCCGACTGTTCACTGGCCAGACCTGCCAGAACGCCCTTCCCTTAAGAGAGTCATAGTTACTCCCGCCGTTTACCCGCGCTTCATTGAATTTCTTCACTTTGACATTCAGAGCACTGGGCAGAAATCACATCGCGTCAACACCCACCATGGGCCTTCGCGATGCTTTGTTTTAATTAAACAGTCGGATTCCCCTGGTCCGCACCAGTTCTAAGTCAGCTGCTAGGCGCCAGCCGAGGCGACCCGCCAGGTGCCCGCGCGAACGGGACCCGACGAGCACCGTAGCTGGGGAGATCCGCGAGAAGGGCCCGGCGCGCGTCCAGAGTCGCCGCCACATCCGCCTAACCCGATCCCCTCCACCGTTACGCCGTCGACACGACTACGATCACCGCCCCCGACAACCCCCGCCCAGCGACGCCGTGAGGCGCTGAGGACGAGGGCCCCGAGGGTCGGGCCGCGCACCGTGCTTCCAGCGGCGGAGAGAGGTGGGCGGCGGAGTGACTGCTCCCCCAGCCGCGGCTCGAGCCCAGCCACGCTTCGCACCCCAGCCCGACCGACCCAGCCCTTAGAGCCAATCCTTGTCCCGAAGTTACGGATCTGATTTGCCGACTTCCCTTACCGGCCCTAGGATTGCCGGTGCCGTTCGGCCTACGGCCCATTCGTCGGGAAGGATAAAAGCGGGCCTTTTTCGACCGGGCCTAACGGGCGGAAGGGGCGCCGCTAAAAATCGGGAGGGGTCGGGGTCCCGACGGGCCGGGCGATAGGTCCCGGGTGGGCGGACGGCGGCCCCTTGGGGCCTCCGGTCGCCGAGTTACGATTTTCTAAAGTTTGCGGACCGCGTGCCCGAATGGCACTTTATGATTCGTGACCACTAGGGGGCAAAGGACAAAAACCCACTTGGGAACAAAACTGCCATTCGGGGCCGGCAGTTTGGGCTACGAAGGGCCACTCGGGGACCGTGTCCCCCGAATGGCAGAATGTGCCCCATGTCACCCGGGACCATCAGGGCCATTTGGGGGGCCAAATAGGCAAAATAGGGCCATTTGGGGGCGACGAATCGGACCAAAAGGGCCATTCGATGGCCACCTCCGAGGAGTTCAGGATTGACATTTTAAACTGCCGTATCTCCTCAACCGTTCAATATCTGGCCCTCAAACGTAGATATCTTGGATCAGCGTTAAATTGTACCGGGACAATGTTTCGGGGGCAAAAGTTGCCATTCGGGGTTGGGTGACATGGAATGCCATTCGGGTCAATATGTGCCATTGCCATCGCCACCAAACTTAGTACACACAGTCTGTGGCTTCATATGAACACACACACACACCAAGTTTGGTGGGGCTAGCCCCTCAAATTGTGAAATTTTGGTATATCAGGCAAAGTGAGGCAATGTCATTGAATTTGCCCAAAAATCAAAGTCATCCGATTTGCTTGCAACTTTGCACGCCTGTTTGGCTGGTCCCAGGTATGCCGCCTTATAACTTTCAGCATCCTAGCCCAGAGCCTACTCTAGATATTGTTTGGGAGGAATGGGAAAAACGAGATCCCAGTCAAGTGTATGTGAAATGTCCCTTTCTGAGTCATAATGATAAGCTCCCAAATGGCACTAATTGTCCCGGGGTGCCCCAAAGCCGATAGGGACACTTTATGCCATTTGGGTTCGGATTTGTGGGACACGCGGCCTACATGAGAGCCCCATCAAATGTAGTCGGAACGGCCCTTTTTCTTCACCATATATGGTGTAATTTGATCTAAATGTGCTACAGCCACCAAAATTGGTGCACACAGTCTGTCGCTTCATATGAACACACACACCAAGTTTGGTGCGGCTAGCCCCTCAAATTGTGAAATTTTGGTATCTCAGGCAAAGTGAGGCAATGCCATTGACTTTGCCCAAAAATCAAAGTCATCCGATTTGCTTGCAACTTTGCACACCTGTTTGGCTGGTCCCAGGTATGCCCCCTCCTAACTTTCAGCCTCCTAGCCCAGAGCCTACTCTAGATATTGTTTGGGAGGAATGGGAACAGAAGGGCCGATCGGGTTGGGAGTTTTGGACTAAAACAGACCCCAGTCAAGTGTAGGCGAAATGTCCCTTTTTGAGTCATAAGGATAAGCTCCCAAATGGCACTAATTGTCCCGGGGTGCCCCAAAGCCAATAGGGACACTTTATGCCATTTGGGGTCGGATTTGTGGGACATGCGGCCTACATGAGAGCCCCATCAAATGTAGTCGGAATGGCCCTTTTAAAGACAAATACCCTTATAACTGGAAAAGTGTCATTCCAACTACATTTGATAGGGCTCTCGTTTATGCCAAAAATCCCAACCCGAATGGCACTAATTGTCCCGGGGTGCCCCAAGGCCAATAGGGACACTTTATGCCATTTGGGTTCGGATTTGTGGGACACGCGGCCTACATGAGAGCCCCATCAAATGTAGTCGGAATGGCCCTTTTAAAGACAAATACCCTGATAACTGGAAAAGTGTCATTCCAACTACATTTGATAGGGCTCTCGTTTATGCCAAAAATCCCAACCCGAATGGCACTAATTGTCCCGGGGTGCCCCAAGGCCAATAGGGACACTTTATGCCATTTGGGTTCGGATTTGTGGGACATGCGGCCTACATGAGAGCCCCATCAAATGTAGTCGGAATGGCCCTTTTAAAGACAAATACCCTGATAACTGGAAAAGTGTCATTCCAACTACATTTGATAGGGCTCTCGTTTATGCCAAAAATCCCAACCCGAATGGCACTAATTGTCCCGGGGTGCCCCAAGGCCAATAGGGACACTTTATGCCATTTGGGTTCGGATTTGTGGGACATGCGGCCTACATGAGAGCCCCATCAAATGTAGTCAGAATGGCCCTTTTAAAGACAAATACCCTGATAACTGGAAAAGTGTCATTCCAACTACATTTGATAGGGCTCTCGTTTATGCCAAAAATCCCAACCCGAATGGCACTAATTGTCCCGGGGTGCCCCAAGGCCAATAGGGACACTTTATGCCATTTGGGTTCGGATTTGTGGGACATGCGGCCTACATGAGAGCCCCATCAAATGTAGTCGGAATGGCCCTTTTAAAGACAAATACCCTTATAACTGGAAAAGTGTCATTCCAACTACATTTGATAGGGCTCTCGTTTATGCCAAAAATCCCAACCCGAATGGCACTAATTGTCCCGGGGTGCCCCAAAGCCAATAGGGACACTTTATGCCATTTGGGTTCGGATTTGTGGGACATGCGGCCTACATGAGAGCCCCATCAAATGTAGTCGGAATGGCCCTTTTAAAGACAAATACCCTTATAACTGGAAAAGTGTCATTCCAACTACATTTGATAGGGCTCTCGTTTATGCCAAAAATCCCAACCCGAATGGCACTAATCGTCCCGGGGTGCCCCAAAGCCAATAGGGACACTTCATGCCATTTGGGTTCGGATTTGTGGGACACGCGGCCTACATGAGAGCCCCATCAAATGTAGTCGGAACGGCCCTTTTTCTTCACCATATATGGTGTAATTTGATCTAAATGGGCTACAGCCACGAAACTTGGTACACACAGTCTGTGGCTTCATATGAACACACACACCAAGTTTGGTGCGGCTAGCCCCTCAAATTGTGAAATTTTGGTATATCAGGCAAAGTGAGGCAATGCCATTGACTTTGCCCAAAAATCAAGGTCATCCGATTTGCTTGCAACTTTGCACACCTGTTTGGCTGGTCCCAGGTATGCCCCCTCCTAACTTTCAGCCTCCTAGCCCAGAGCCTACTCTAGATATTGTTTGGGAGGTCTGGGAACAGAAGGGCCGATCGGGTTGGGAGTTTTGGACTAAAACAGACCCCAGTCAAGTGTAGGCGAAATGTCCCTTTTTGAGTCATAAGGATAAGCTCCCAAATGGCACTAATTGTCCCGGGGTGCCCCAAAGCCTATAGGTACACTTTATGCCATTCGGGGCCGGCAGTTTGGGCTACAAAGGGCCATTCGGGGACCGTGTCCCCCGAATGGCAGAATGTGTCCCATGTCACCCGGGACCATAAGGGCCATTTGGGGGGCCAAATAGGCAAAATAGGGCCATTTGGGGGAGACGAATCGGACCAAAAGGGCCATTCGATGGCCACCTCCGAGGAGTTCAGGATTGACATTTTAAACTGCCGTATCTCCTCAACCGTTCAATATCTCGCCCTCAAACGTAGATATCTTGGATCAGCGTTAAATTGTACCGGGACAATGTTTCGGGGACAAAAGTTGCCATTCGGGGTTGGGTGACATGGAATGCCATTCGGGTCAATATGTGCCATTGCCATCGCCACCAAACTTGGTACACACAGTCTGTGGCTTCATATGAACACACACACCAAGTTTGGTGCGGCTAGCCCCTCAAATTGTGAAATTTTGGTATATAAGGCAAAGTGAGGCAATGCCATTGACTTTGCCCAAAAATCAAGGTCATCCGATTTGCTTGCAACTTTGCACACCTGTTTGGCTGTTCCCAGGTATGCCCCCTCGTAACTTTCAGCATCCTAGCCCAGAGCCTACTCCAGATATTGTTTGGGAGGAATGGGAACAGAAGGGCCGATCGGGTTGGGAGTTTTGGACTAAAACAGACCCCAGTCAAGTGTAGGCGAAATGTCCCTTTCTGAGTCATAATGATACGCTCCCAAATGGCACTAATTGTCCCAGGGTGCCCCAAAGCCTATAGGGACACTTTATGCCATTTGGGTTCGGATTTGTGGGACATGCGGCCTACATGAGAGCCCCATCAAATGTAGTCGGAATGGCCCTTTTAAAGACAAATACCCTTATAACTGGAAAAGTGTCATTCCAACTACATTTGATAGGGCTCTCGTTTATGCCAAAAATCCCAACCCGAATGGCACTAATTGTCCCGGGGTGCCCCAAAGCCAATAGGGACACTTTATGCCATTTGGGTTCGGATTTGTGGGACATGCGGCCTACATGAGAGTCCCATCAAATGTAGTCGGAACGGCCCTTTTTCTTCACCATATATGGTGTAATTTGATCTAAAGGTGCTACAGCCACGAAACTTGGTACACACAGTCTGTGGCTTCATATGAACACACACACCAAGTTTGGTGCGGCTAGCACCTCCAATTGTGAAAGTTTGATTTCTCAGGCAAAGTGAGGCAATGTCATTGAATTTGCCCAAAAATCAAAGTCATCCGATTTGCTTGAAACTTTGCACACCTGTTTGGCTGGTCCCAGGTATGCCGCCTTATAACTTTCAGCCTCCTAGCCCAGAGCCTATTCTAGATATTGTTTGGGAGGACTGGGAACAGAAGGGCCGATCCGGTTGGGATTTTTGGGCTAAAAGAGACCTCAGTCAAGTGTTGGCGAAATGTCCCTTTTTGAGTCATAAGGATAAGCTCCCAAATGGCACTAATTGTGGGACATGCGGCCTACATGAGAGCCCCATCAAATGTAGTCGGAACGGCCCTTTTACAAGGCCACATACCCTTATAACTGGAAAAGTGTCATTCCAACTACATTTGATAGGGCTCTCGTTTATGCCAAAAATCCCAACCCGAATGGCACTAATTGTCCCGGGGTGCCCCAAAGCCAATAGGGACACTTTATGCCATTTGGGTTCGGATTTGTGGGACATGCGGCCTACATGAGAGCCCCATCAAATGTAGTCTGAATGGCCCTTTTAAAGACAAATACCCTTATAACTGGAAAAGTGTCATTCCAACTACATTTGAATGGGGCATTTTGTAGGTTAAAATGAATGGAAAGTGATTACCCAAACGGCCCATCCTTCAACTAGTCATAACTTCTCACAACGTGGTTGAATTTCATGGGAGATTGCATGGCAACATTCCCCTTGATGACTTGAATGGGAAAATGGTGCAATAGAACCTGCAGACCCTCTGGAAAGCTATCTTCTGTTAGCAACGTGCTAATGCTATAAAACCAATCAATCCTAGTAGAGTGTTCAATTTTGTCCAAGAATTGTCAATTATATATCAAAAATGTCATTTATTCGTGTTTTTAGGGGCCGGAAAATATCTCCTGCCGACCCCAAAGAGTGAAAACTGACCTTGATTCTGATGAATCCCAAATGGCCCATTTTCCAAAAAGGGACATTCCGACTACATTTGAATGGAAAGTATTGATTTCATAACTTTTTGACTCAATTCTGCCTAAAGACACCTAGAAAACAATGGGCATATATATGGCAATATATATGGCATTTTTCTTCATTTTAAAATTATTTGGCCTAATTACCCCAGAAAGCAATGGGCTAGGACCCTGGAAATTGAAAGGTCAGTCGACCTTTGGCCAATGACCATGTGGTATGAAAATCAAGGGGAAATTCCAAACACTTTTCCCATAGTGAATTATGGATTTCTCACCGAACTCGGCCCAAATTCCCATAGAAAGCAATGGGCTAGGACCCTGAAAATGTAAATGTCAGTCGAGCTATGGCCGATGACCATGTGGTATGAAAATCAAGCGGAAATTCCATACACTTTCTGAGATGGTACACTTTCTGCTATGGTAAATTACGTACACGTAAAAATTACAGCCTTTTGACTCAATTCTGCCTAAAGACACCTAGAAAACAATGGGCTAGGAGGCTGAAAATTTCACAGTAAGTCAACCGTTGGCCCAACATTAAATGGTGTGAATATCAACGGGAAATTCCGTGCAGTTTTCCCACAGTGATTCATGGCATTTTGCATTTATTTGGCTTAAATAGACGTTCAGTTAATACCCCTAGAAAGCAATGGGCTAGGACCCTGAAAATTGAAAGGTCAGTCGACCTTTGGCCAATGACCATGTGGTATGAAAATCAAGGGGAAATTCCAAACACTTTTCCCATAGTGAACTATGGATTTCTCTACCCAGATGACACTTATGTTCCGACATGGCCTTTTCTCTCAAAATGTACACTTTAATTCAAAGTAGAGATTTGATTCCTTTTCTCCTTCAAATATGGGCTCGTCACCATTACACACCTATGATCTGGGCCTCGTAGCTGCAAGTTAAGGTCCCCAAAACAGCCACAAAGGGCTTAATTGGTTCCTTATAAATTAATTTTTTGGCATATGCAAGAATGGCCATAATTTCTCCAATATGGGTCCTAGAACCCCCAGATTGTTCACACACATTGTTGACTAGGCCTACAATAAGGTCACCTGAAAAAAATCCCTCTTAATTATCTAGAACTGATTTTTGCTTGTACCAAACTCAGACTTCAGCATGGGGTGCACGTCCCTAAGTTGTACACCCTGTCGTATTGTTGATCAGATCAGATCAACTTTTACTTCTGAAGATGTCAGAGCCCTGCTTTTTTAATATGTTGTAGACAGGCCCCAATGGGGCACATTCAAGTTGGATGGGACTCTCTAGCACTTAGCATGCCTGCGCGGGAAGAGGGACAGTTGACCTACATTTGAATGGGGCATTTTGTAGGTTAAAATGAATGGAAAGTGATTACCCAAACGGCCCATCCTTCAACTAGTCATAACTTCTCACAACGTGGTTGAATTTCATGGGAGATTGCATGACAACATTCCCCTTGATGACTTGAATGGGAAAATGGTGCAATAGAACCTGCAGACCCTCTGGAAAGCTATCTTCTGTTAGCAACGTGCTAATGCTATAAAACCAATCAATCCTAGTAGAGTGTTCAATTTTGTCCAAGAATTGTCAATTATATATCAAAAATGTCATTTATTCGTGTTTTTAGGGGCCGGAAAATATCTCCTGCCGACCCCAAAGAGTGAAAACTGACCTTGATTCTGATGAATCCCAAATGGCCCATTTTCCAAAAAGGGACATTCCGACTACATTTGAATGGAAAGTATTGATTTCATAACTTTTTGACTCAATTCTGCCTAAAGACACCTAGAAAACAATGGGCATATATATGGCAATATATATGGCATTTTTCTTCATTTTAAAATCGTTTGGCCTAATTACCCCAGAAAGCAATGGGCTAGGACCCTGGAAATTGAAAGGTCAGTCGACCTTTGGCCAATGACCATGTGGTATGAAAATCAAGGGGAAATTCCAAACACGTTTCCCATAGTGAATTATGGATTTCTCACCGAACTCGGCCCAAATTCCCATAGAAAGCAATGGGCTAGGACCCTGAAAATGTAAATGTCAGTCGAGCTATGGCCGATGACCATGTGGTATGAAAATCAAGCGGAAATTCCATACACTTTCTGAGATGGTACACTTTCTGCTATGGTAAATTACGTACACGTAAAAATTACAGCCTTTTGACTCAATTCTGCCTAAAGACACCTAGAAAACAATGGGCTAGGAGGCTGAAAATTTCACAGTAAGTCAACCGTTGGCCCACCATTAAATGGTGTGAATATCAACGGGAAATTCCGTGCAGTTTTCCCACAGTGATTCATGGCATTTTGCATTTATTTGGCTTAAATAGACGTTCAGTTAATACCCCTAGAAAGCAATGGGCTAGGACCCTGAAAATTGAAAGGTCAGTCGACCTTTGGCCAATGACCATGTGGTATGAAAATCAAGGGGAAATTCCAAACACTTTTCCCATAGTGAACTATGGATTTCTCTACCCAGATGACACTTATGTTCCGACATGGCCTTTTCTCTCAAAATGTACACTTTAATTCAAAGTAGAGATTTGATTCCTTTTCTCCTTCAAATATGGGCTCGTCACCATTACACACCTATGATCTGGGCCTCGTAGCTGCAAGTTAAGGTCCCCAAAACAGCCACAAAGGGCTTAATTGGTTCCTTATAAATTAATTTTTTGGCATATGCAAGAATGGCCATAATTTCTCCAATATGGGTCCTAGAACCCCCAGATTGTTCACACACATTGTTGACTAGGCCTACAATAAGGTCACCTGAAAAAAATCCCTCTTAATTATCTAGAACTGATTTTTGCCTGTACCAAACTCAGACTTCAGCATGGGGTGCACGTCCCTAAGTTGTACACCCTGTCGTATTGTTGATCAGATCAGATCAACTTTTACTTCTGAAGATGTCAGAGCCCTGCTTTTTTAATATGTTGTAGACAGGCCCCAATGGGGCACATTCAAGTTGGATGGGACTCTCTAGCACTTAGCATGCCTGCGCGGGAAGAGGGACAGTTGACCTACATTTGAATGGGGCATTTTGTAGGTTAAAATGAATGGAAAGTGATTACCCAAACGGCCCATCCTTCAACTAGTCATAACTTCTCACAACGTGGTTGAATTTCATGGGAGATTGCATGACAACATTCCCCTTGATGACTTGAATGGGAAAATGGTGCAATAGAACCTGCAGACCCTCTGGAAAGCTATCTTCTGTTAGCAACGTGCTAATGCTATAAAACCAATCAATCCTAGTAGAGTGTTCAATTTTGTCCAAGAATTGTCAATTATATATCAAAAATGTCATTTATTCGTGTTTTTAGGGGCCGGAAAATATCTCCTGCCGACCCCAAAGAGTGAAAACTGACCTTGATTCTGATGAATCCCAAATGGCCCATTTTCCAAAAAGGGACATTCCGACTACATTTGAATGGAAAGTATTGATTTCATAACTTTTTGACTCAATTCTGCCTAAAGACACCTAGAAAACAATGGGCATATATATGGCAATATATATGGCATTTTTCTTCATTTTAAAATTATTTGGCCTAATTACCCCAGAAAGCAATGGGCTAGGACCCTGGAAATTGAAAGGTCAGTCGACCTTTGGCCAATGACCATGTGGTATGAAAATCAAGGGGAAATTCCAAACACTTTTCCCATAGTGAATTATGGATTTCTCACCGAACTCGGCCCAAATTCCCATAGAAAGCAATGGGCTAGGACCCTGAAAATGTAAATGTCAGTCGAGCTATGGCCGATGACCATGTGGTATGAAAATCAAGCGGAAATTCCATACACTTTCTGAGATGGTACACTTTCTGCTATGGTAAATTACGTACACGTAAAAATTACAGCCTTTTGACTCAATTCTGCCTAAAGACACCTAGAAAACAATGGGCTAGGAGGCTGAAAATTTCACAGTAAGTCAACCGTTGGCCCAACATTAAATGGTGTGAATATCAACGGGAAATTCTGTGCAGTTTTCCCACAGTGATTCATGGCATTTTGCATTTATTTGGCTTAAATAGACGTTCAGTTAATACCCCTAGAAAGCAATGGGCTAGCACGCTGACATTTTCACAGTCAGTCGACCCTTGGCCACAAGCCACGTGGTATGAAAATCAATGGGAAATTCGGTAGACTTTTCCCGTAGTAATATATGGCATTTTTCTTCATTTTAAAATCATTTGGCCTAATTACCCCAGAAAGCAATGGGCTAGGACCCTGAAAATTGAAAGGTCAGTCGACCTTTGGCCAATGACCATGTGGTATGAAAATCAAGGGGAAATTCCAAACACTTTTCCCATAGTGAATTATGGATTTCTCACCGAACTCGGCCCAAATTCCCATAGAAAGCAATGGGCTAGGACCCTGAAAATGTAAATGTCAGTCGAGCTATGGCCGATGACCATGTGGTATGAAAATCAAGC
>JAQMIO010000009.1:82500-95000 GCA_028022725.1 Lycodopsis pacificus | reverse complement strand
GGACACACATCCCCATATCTCCGCGAGGCAAGGTCACAAAGCCCCGTGCCTTACGCCGAATTCTTCGTTTTATTCCCCTCTACAATGCTGTCGAGACCGATTTCAGATCCGAGCCTGCATTCGGCCGCACCAGGTCCGGGACCGTCCGCAGAACCACATCCCCATATCTCCGCGAGGCAAGGTCGCAGAGCCTCGTGCATTACATCTAAAATTAAGTTTTATTCCCCTCTACAATGCTGCCGTGGCCGATTTCAGATCCGAGCCTGCCTTCGCCCGCAGCAGGTCCGGGACGGTACCGCAGACCCACATCCCCACAGCTCCGCGACACAAGGTCACACGGCCGCGTGCCTTACGCCGAATTCTTCGTTTTATTCCCCTCTACAATGCTGTCGAGACCGATTTCAGATCCGAGCCGGCGTTCGTCCGCAGCAGGCCCGGGACGGTACCGGAATTTCGCCGACTTCCCCCCGCCGTATCTACCCGGAAATGCACTGCACAGCCGGGCCCAGCCAGCCGAATTGTCGGCCCTGACGTGGGGCAGCCAGGGAAATTGTCAGAGGAATAAACCGAGTCCCACAGCCCGAGCAGCACGTAGTTGAAGTCGGCGTGTGCACCCTCCGAAAGAGGCTTTTCGAAGCGCTGAACCTTCTGCGCTTGTGTGCACGCCACGGTGACAAGCGCAGAACGTTCAGCGCCTCAATACTCTGTCATTTTTCCAGGAGGCAAACTCAGTTCTGGTAGTGCTGCAGACACACACGCCCATATCTCCGCGACGGAAGGTCGCAGAGCCTCGTGCCTTACATCTAAAATTAAGTTTTATTCCCCTCTACAATGCTGTGGAGGCCGATTTCAGATCCGAGCCTGCCTTCGCCCGCAGCAGGTCCGGGAAGGTACCGCAGACCCACATCCCCACAGCTCCGCGACACAAGGTCACACAGCCGCGTGCCTTACGCCGAATTCTTCGTTTTATTCCCCTCTACAATGCTGTCGAGACCGATTTCAGATCCGAGCTTGCGTTCGTCCGCAGCAGGCCCGGGACGGTACCGCAGACTCGAAGCGCTGAAGCTTCTGCGCTTGTCCGTGCAAGCTGCAGACACACACGCCCATAGCTCCGCGACGAAAGCTCGCAGAGCCTCGTGCCTCGCGCCGAATTCTTCGTTTTATTGCCCTCTACAATCCCCACGAGGCCGATTTCAGATCCGGGCCTGCATTCGGCCGCAGCAGGCCCGGGACGGTACCGCAGACTCGAAGCGCTGAACGTTCAGCGCTTCTGCCTGCAAGCTGGAGACACACACGCCCATAGCTCCGCGATGCAAGCTCGCACCGCCTCGTGCCTCGTACCGAATTCTTCGTTTTATTGCCCTCTACAATCCCCACGAGGCCGATTTCAGATCCGGGCCTGCATTCGGCCGCAGCAGGCCCGGAACGGTACCGCAGCCTCGAAGCGCAGAACGTTCAGCGCCTCAATACTCTGTCATTTTTCCAGGAGGCAAACTCAGTTCTGGTAGTGCTGCAGACACACACGCCCATATCTCCGCGACGGAAGGTCGCAGAGCCTCGTGCCTTACATCTAAAATTAAGTTTTATTCCCCTCTACAATGCTGTGGAGGCGATTTCAGATCCGAGCTTGCGTTCGTCCGCAGCAGGCCCGGGAAGGTGAAGCACCCCTGTCATTAAGCACCAGCTTAAGCAGGCCAGCATGACACCTGTCTGTCCGATTTGCAGCCTCCTTGAGGCGGATGAGAGGCTTGCATGAAGCACCCCTGTCATTAAGCACCAGCTTAAGCAGGCACACATGACACCTGTCTGTCCGATTTGCAGCCTCCTTGAGGCGGATGAGAGGCTTGCATGAAGCACCCCTGTCATTAAGCACCAGCTTAGGCAGGCACACATGACACCTGTCTGTAAGCAGGCACACATGACACCTGTCTGTCCGATTTACAGCCTCCTTGAGGCGGATGAGAGGCTTGCATGAAGCACCCCTGTCATTAAGCACCAGCTTAAGCAGGCACACATGACACCTGTCTGTCCGATTTGCAGCCTCCTTGAGGCGGATGAGAGGCTTGCATGAAGCACCCCTGTCATTAAGCACCAGCTTAGGCAGGCACACATGACACCTGTCTGTAAGCAGGCACACATGACACCTGTCTGTCCGATTTACAGCCTCCTTGAGGCGGATGAGAGGCTTGCATGAAGCACCCCTGTCATTAAGCACCAGCTTAAGCAGGCACACATGACACCTGTCTGTCCGATTTGCAGCCTCCTTGAGGCGGATGAGAGGCTTGCATGAAGCACCCCTGTCATTAAGCACCAGCTTAGGCAGGCACACATGACACCTGTCTGTAAGCAGGCACACATGACACCTGTCTGTCCGATTTACAGCCTCCTTGAGGCGGATGAGAGGCTTGCATGAAGCACCCCTGTCATTAAGCACCAGCTTAAGCAGGCACACATGACACCTGTCTGTCCGATTTGCAGCCTCCTTGAGGCGGATGAGAGGCTTGCATGAAGCACCCCTGTCATTAAGCACCAGCTTAGGCAGGCACACATGACACCTGTCTGTAAGCAGGCACACATGACACCTGTCTGTCCGATTTGCAGCCTCCTTGAGGCGGATGAGAGGCTTGCATGAAGCACCCCTGTCATTAAGCACCAGCTTAAGCAGGCACACATGACACCTGTCTGTCCGATTTACAGCCTCCTTGAGGCGGATGAGAGGCTTGCATGAAGCACCCCTGTCATTAAGCACCAGCTTAAGCAGGCACACATGACACCTGTCTGTCCGATTTGCAGCCTCCTTGAGGCGGATGAGAGGCTTGCATGAAGCACCCCTGTCATTAAGCACCAGCTTAAGCAGGCACACATGACACCTGTCTGTCCGATTTGCAGCCTCCTTGAGGCGGATGAGAGGCTTGCATGAAGCACCCCTGTCATTAAGCACCAGCTTAGGCAGGCACACATGACACCTGCACCCCTGTCATTAAGCACCAGCTTAGGCAGGCACACATGACACCTGCACCCCTGTCATTAAGCACCAGCTTAGGCAGGCACACATGACACCTGCACCCCTGTCATTAAGCACCAGCTTAGGCAGGCACACATTACACCTGTCTGTCCGATTTACAGCCTCCTTGAGGCGGATGAGAGGCTTCCATGAAGCACCCCTGTCATTAAGCACCAGCTTAAGCAGGCCAGCATGACACCTGTCTGTCCGATTTACAGCCTCCTTGAGGCGGATGAGAGGCTTCCATGAAGCACCCCTGTCATTAAGCACCAGCTTAAGCAGGCCAGCATGACACCTGTCTGTCCGATTTGCAGCCTCCTTGAGGCGGATGAGAGGCTTGCATGAAGCACCCCTGTCATTAAGCACCAGCTTAGGCAGGCACACATGACACCTGCACCCCTGTCATTAAGCACCAGCTTAGGCAGGCACACATGACACCTGCACCCCTGTCATTAAGCACCAGCTTAGGCAGGCACACATGACACCTGCACCCCTGTCATTAAGCACCAGCTTAGGCAGGCACACATGACACCTGCACCCCTGTCATTAAGCACCAGCTTAGGCAGGCACACATGACACCTGCACCCCTGTCATTAAGCACCAGCTTAGGCAGGCACACATGACACCTGCACCCCTGTCATTAAGCACCAGCTTAGGCAGGCACACATGACACCTGCACCCCTGTCATTAAGCACCAGCTTAGGCAGGCACACATGACACCTGTCTGTAAGCAGGCACACATGACACCTGTCTGTCCGATTTGCAGCCTCCTTGAGGCGGATGAGAGGCTTCCATGAAGCACCCCTGTCATTAAGCACCAGCTTAAGCAGGCCAGCATGACACCTGTCTATCCGATTTACAGCCTCCTTGAGGCGGATGAGAGGCTTCCATGAAGCACCCCTGTCATTAAGCACCAGCTTAAGCAGGCACACATGACACCTGTCTGTCCGATTTACAGCCTCCTTGAGGCGGATGAGAGGCTTCCATGAAGCACCCCTGTCATTAAGCAAAAGCTTACAGCACCTGGTATTCCCAGGCAGTCTCCCATTCAAGTACTAACCAGGCCCGACTGTGCTTAGCTTCCGAGATCAGACGAGATCGGGCGCATCAGAGAGGTATGGCCGTAAGCCATAGGGTTAGTACATGTTACCCCGAAAAGGGGCACCTTTCCTGGGCTAAGTACCTGCACAACACCTCCCTGCACCTACCCGCAGTGTATGCACTGAAAGCAGCAAGGAAAAGTAAGAAAAACCCGGAGAAATACCTCCACAGAGGCTAAAGTAACAAATCCGCATCTCATTTGCATCTCATTACAGCCACTTCAAGTGCATGTTACCCCAGGAAAGAGGCTTTATTCCTGGGTAACGGACCTCCACAACACCTCCCTGCACCTACCCGCAGTGTATGCACTGAAAGCAGCAAGGAAAAGTAAGAAAAACCCGGAGAAATACCTCCACAGAGGCTAAAGTAACAAATCCGCATCTCATTTGCATCTCATTACATCCACTTCAAGTGCATGTTATCCCAGGAAAGAGGCTTTATTCCTGGGTAAAGGCCCTCCACAACACCTCCCTGCACCTACCCGCAGTGTATGCACTGAAAGCAGCAAGGAAAAGTAAGAAAAACCCGGAGAAATACCTCCACAGAGGCTAAAGTAACAAATCCGCATCTCATTTGCATCTCATTTGCATCTCATTACATCCACTTCAAGTGCATGTTACCCCAGGAAAGAGGCTTTATTCCTGGGTAACGGACCTCCACAACGCCTCCCTGGACCAGCCTGGACCATCTGCATCTCCCCCAAATATGTGGGCTTAAAGCAGGCTGAAAAACAGGTGATACTGATGAAATAGCACACAACACATGTTACCCCAGAGAAGAGGCTTCATTCCTGGCTACATTACATGCAGGAGGCCTCCCTGGAACAGCATCAACCAGCCTGCACCAGCTGCATCTCCCCCAAATATGTGGGCTTAAAGCAGGCTGAAAAACAGGTGATACTGATGAAATAGCACACAACACATGTTGCCCCAGAGAAGAGGCTTTATTCCTGGCTACATTACATGCAGGAGGCCTCCCTGGACCAGCCTGGACCAGCCTGCACCAGCCTGCACCAGCTGCATCTCCCCCCAAGTTGTGGGCTTAAAGCAGGCTGAAAAACAGGTGACACTGATGAAATAGCACACAACACATGTTGCCCCAGAGAAGAGGCTTTATTCCTGGCTACATTACATGCAGGAGGCCTCCCTGGACCAGCCTGGACCAGCCTGCACCAGCCTGCACCAGCTGCATCTCCCCCCAAGTTGTGGGCTTAAAGCAGGCTGAAAAACAGGTGACACTGATGAAATAGCACACAACACATGTTGCCCCAGAGAAGAGGCTTTATTCCTGGCTACATTACATGCAGGAGGCCTCCCTGGACCAGCCTGGACCAGCCTGCACCAGCCTGCACCAGCTGCATCTCCCCCCAAGTTGTGGGCTTAAAGCAGGCTGAAAAACAGGTGACACTGATGAAATAGCACACAACACATGTTGCCCCAGAGAAGAGGCTTTATTCCTGGCTACATTACATGCAGGAGGCCTCCCTGGAACAGCATCAACCAGCCTGCCCCATACTGCACATAACATCCCAAGTTGTGGGCTTAAAGCAGGCTGAAAAACAGGTGACACTGATGAAATAGCACACAACACATGTTGCCCCAGAGAAGAGGCTTTATTCCTGGCTACATTACATGCAGGAGGCCTCCCTGGACCAGCCTGCACCAGCCTGCACCAGCTGCATCTCCCCCCAAGTTGTGGGCTTAAAGCAGGCTGAAAAACAGGTGACACTGATGAAATAGCACACAACACATGTTACCCCGGAGAAGAGGCTTTATTCCTGGCTACATTACATGCAGAAGGCCTCACTGGAACAGCATCAACCAGCCTGCCCCATACTGCACATAACATCCCAAGTTGTGGGCTTAAAGCAGGCTGAAAAACAGGTGATACTGATGAAATAGCACACAACACATGTTGCCCCAGAGAAGAGGCTTTATTCCTGGCTACATTACATGCAGGAGGCCTCCCTGGACCAGCCTGGACCAGCCTGCACCAGCCTGCACCAGCTGCATCTCCCCCCAAGTTGTGGGCTTAAAGCAGGCTGAAAAACAGGTGACACTGATGAAATAGCACACAACACATGTTACCCCAGAGAAGAGGCTTCATTCCTGGCTACATTACATGCAGGAGGCCTCCCTGGAACAGCATCAACCAGCCTGCACCAGCTGCATCTCCCCCAAATATGTGGGCTTAAAGCAGGCTGAAAAACAGGTGATACTGATGAAATAGCACACAACACATGTTGCCCCAGAGAAGAGGCTTTATTCCTGGCTACATTACATGCAGGAGGCCTCCCTGGACCAGCCTGGACCAGCCTGCACCAGCCTGCACCAGCTGCATCTCCCCCCAAGTTGTGGGCTTAAAGCAGGCTGAAAAACAGGTGACACTGATGAAATAGCACACAACACATGTTGCCCCAGAGAAGAGGCTTTATTCCTGGCTACATTACATGCAGGAGGCCTCCCTGGACCAGCCTGGACCAGCCTGCACCAGCCTGCACCAGCTGCATCTCCCCCCAAGTTGTGGGCTTAAAGCAGGCTGAAAAACAGGTGACACTGATGAAATAGCACACAACACATGTTACCCCAGAGAAGAGGCTTCATTCCTGGCTACATTACATGCAGGAGGCCTCCCTGGAACAGCATCAACCAGCCTGCACCAGCTGCATCTCCCCCAAATATGTGGGCTTAAAGCAGGCTGAAAAACAGGTGATACTGATGAAATAGCACACAACACATGTTGCCCCAGAGAAGAGGCTTTATTCCTGGCTACATTACATGCAGGAGGCCTCCCTGGACCAGCCTGGACCAGCCTGCACCAGCCTGCACCAGCTGCATCTCCCCCCAAGTTGTGGGCTTAAAGCAGGCTGAAAAACAGGTGACACTGATGAAATAGCACACAACACATGTTGCCCCAGAGAAGAGGCTTTATTCCTGGCTACATTACATGCAGGAGGCCTCCCTGGACCAGCCTGGACCAGCCTGCACCAGCCTGCACCAGCTGCATCTCCCCCCAAGTTGTGGGCTTAAAGCAGGCTGAAAAACAGGTGACACTGATGAAATAGCACACAACACATGTTGCCCCAGAGAAGAGGCTTTATTCCTGGCTACATTACATGCAGGAGGCCTCCCTGGACCAGCCTGGACCAGCCTGCACCAGCCTGCACCAGCTGCATCTCCCCCCAAGTTGTGGGCTTAAAGCAGGCTGAAAAACAGGTGACACTGATGAAATAGCACACAACACATGTTGCCCCAGAGAAGAGGCTTTATTCCTGGCTACATTACATGCAGGAGGCCTCCCTGGAACAGCATCAACCAGCCTGCCCCATACTGCACATAACATCCCAAGTTGTGGGCTTAAAGCAGGCTGAAAAACAGGTGACACTGATGAAATAGCACACAACACATGTTGCCCCAGAGAAGAGGCTTTATTCCTGGCTACATTACATGCAGGAGGCCTCCCTGGACCAGCCTGCACCAGCCTGCACCAGCTGCATCTCCCCCCAAGTTGTGGGCTTAAAGCAGGCTGAAAAACAGGTGACACTGATGAAATAGCACACAACACATGTTACCCCGGAGAAGAGGCTTTATTCCTGGCTACATTACATGCAGAAGGCCTCACTGGAACAGCATCAACCAGCCTGCCCCATACTGCACATAACATCCCAAGTTGTGGGCTTAAAGCAGGCTGAAAAACAGGTGATACTGATGAAATAGCACACAACACATGTTGCCCCAGAGAAGAGGCTTTATTCCTGGCTACATTACATGCAGGAGGCCTCCCTGGACCAGCCTGGACCAGCCTGCACCAGCCTGCACCAGCTGCATCTCCCCCCAAGTTGTGGGCTTAAAGCAGGCTGAAAAACAGGTGACACTGATGAAATAGCACACAACACATGTTACCCCAGAGAAGAGGCTTCATTCCTGGCTACATTACATGCAGGAGGCCTCCCTGGAACAGCATCAACCAGCCTGCACCAGCTGCATCTCCCCCAAATATGTGGGCTTAAAGCAGGCTGAAAAACAGGTGATACTGATGAAATAGCACACAACACATGTTGCCCCAGAGAAGAGGCTTTATTCCTGGCTACATTACATGCAGGAGGCCTCCCTGGACCAGCCTGGACCAGCCTGCACCAGCCTGCACCAGCTGCATCTCCCCCCAAGTTGTGGGCTTAAAGCAGGCTGAAAAACAGGTGACACTGATGAAATAGCACACAACACATGTTGCCCCAGAGAAGAGGCTTTATTCCTGGCTACATTACATGCAGGAGGCCTCCCTGGACCAGCCTGGACCAGCCTGCACCAGCCTGCACCAGCTGCATCTCCCCCCAAGTTGTGGGCTTAAAGCAGGCTGAAAAACAGGTGACACTGATGAAATAGCACACAACACATGTTACCCCAGAGAAGAGGCTTCATTCCTGGCTACATTACATGCAGGAGGCCTCCCTGGAACAGCATCAACCAGCCTGCACCAGCTGCATCTCCCCCAAATATGTGGGCTTAAAGCAGGCTGAAAAACAGGTGATACTGATGAAATAGCACACAACACATGTTGCCCCAGAGAAGAGGCTTTATTCCTGGCTACATTACATGCAGGAGGCCTCCCTGGACCAGCCTGGACCAGCCTGCACCAGCCTGCACCAGCTGCATCTCCCCCCAAGTTGTGGGCTTAAAGCAGGCTGAAAAACAGGTGACACTGATGAAATAGCACACAACACATGTTGCCCCAGAGAAGAGGCTTTATTCCTGGCTACATTACATGCAGGAGGCCTCCCTGGACCAGCCTGGACCAGCCTGCACCAGCCTGCACCAGCTGCATCTCCCCCCAAGTTGTGGGCTTAAAGCAGGCTGAAAAACAGGTGACACTGATGAAATAGCACACAACACATGTTGCCCCAGAGAAGAGGCTTTATTCCTGGCTACATTACATGCAGGAGGCCTCCCTGGACCAGCCTGGACCAGCCTGCACCAGCCTGCACCAGCTGCATCTCCCCCCAAGTTGTGGGCTTAAAGCAGGCTGAAAAACAGGTGACACTGATGAAATAGCACACAACACATGTTGCCCCAGAGAAGAGGCTTTATTCCTGGCTACATTACATGCAGGAGGCCTCCCTGGAACAGCATCAACCAGCCTGCCCCATACTGCACATAACATCCCAAGTTGTGGGCTTAAAGCAGGCTGAAAAACAGGTGACACTGATGAAATAGCACACAACACATGTTGCCCCAGAGAAGAGGCTTTATTCCTGGCTACATTACATGCAGGAGGCCTCCCTGGACCAGCCTGCACCAGCCTGCACCAGCTGCATCTCCCCCCAAGTTGTGGGCTTAAAGCAGGCTGAAAAACAGGTGACACTGATGAAATAGCACACAACACATGTTACCCCGGAGAAGAGGCTTTATTCCTGGCTACATTACATGCAGAAGGCCTCACTGGAACAGCATCAACCAGCCTGCCCCATACTGCACATAACATCCCAAGTTGTGGGCTTAAAGCAGGCTGAAAAACAGGTGATACTGATGAAATAGCACACAACACATGTTGCCCCAGAGAAGAGGCTTTATTCCTGGCTACATTACATGCAGGAGGCCTCCCTGGACCAGCCTGGACCAGCCTGCACCAGCCTGCACCAGCTGCATCTCCCCCCAAGTTGTGGGCTTAAAGCAGGCTGAAAAACAGGTGACACTGATGAAATAGCACACAACACATGTTACCCCAGAGAAGAGGCTTCATTCCTGGCTACATTACATGCAGGAGGCCTCCCTGGAACAGCATCAACCAGCCTGCACCAGCTGCATCTCCCCCAAATATGTGGGCTTAAAGCAGGCTGAAAAACAGGTGATACTGATGAAATAGCACACAACACATGTTGCCCCAGAGAAGAGGCTTTATTCCTGGCTACATTACATGCAGGAGGCCTCCCTGGACCAGCCTGGACCAGCCTGCACCAGCCTGCACCAGCTGCATCTCCCCCCAAGTTGTGGGCTTAAAGCAGGCTGAAAAACAGGTGACACTGATGAAATAGCACACAACACATGTTGCCCCAGAGAAGAGGCTTTATTCCTGGCTACATTACATGCAGGAGGCCTCCCTGGACCAGCCTGGACCAGCCTGCACCAGCCTGCACCAGCTGCATCTCCCCCCAAGTTGTGGGCTTAAAGCAGGCTGAAAAACAGGTGACACTGATGAAATAGCACACAACACATGTTGCCCCAGAGAAGAGGCTTTATTCCTGGCTACATTACATGCAGGAGGCCTCCCTGGACCAGCCTGGACCAGCCTGCACCAGCCTGCACCAGCTGCATCTCCCCCCAAGTTGTGGGCTTAAAGCAGGCTGAAAAACAGGTGACACTGATGAAATAGCACACAACACATGTTGCCCCAGAGAAGAGGCTTTATTCCTGGCTACATTACATGCAGGAGGCCTCCCTGGAACAGCATCAACCAGCCTGCCCCATACTGCACATAACATCCCAAGTTGTGGGCTTAAAGCAGGCTGAAAAACAGGTGACACTGATGAAATAGCACACAACACATGTTGCCCCAGAGAAGAGGCTTTATTCCTGGCTACATTACATGCAGGAGGCCTCACTGGAACAGCATCAACCAGCTGCATCTCCCCCCAAGAGGTGGGCTTAAAGCAGGCTGAAAAACAGGTGATACTGATTAAATAGCACACATCACACGTTACCCCAGAGAAGAGGCTTCATTCCTGGCTAAAGGGCCTCCACAACGCCTCCCTGGACCAGCCTGCACCAGCTGCATCTCCCCCCAAGAGGTGGGCTTAAAGCAGGCTGAAAAACAGGTGATACTGATGAAATAGCACACAACACATGTTACCCCAGAGAAGAGGCTTTATTCCTGGCTACATTACATGCAGGAGGCCTCCCTGGACCAGCCTGCACCAGCCTGCACCAGCTGCATCTCCCCCCAAGATGTGGGCTTAAAGCAGGCCGAAAATACCTCACACACACACCCCCCCCCCCCTCAACACTCTTCCACACCCGCCCATCATGCACCAAAACCCCGCAGAGACACCTCCGACACATACCCCTCTTACCCCGCGCACCAGCCGGACCCGGGCCCCGAGACTTAAGCCTCCTCCCTGGGTTAAAACCCTCCGTCAGCGCCCCCAGAGTTTCGTGGATCTGGTATTCCAAATCTGGTTTCGTGGATCTGGTAATCCAAATTTGGTTTCGTGGATCTGGTATTACAACTGCATTTTCTTATCGTTATTTTTCTAAGTATTTTCCAACTTTAACTTTATTTTTTCGTGGATCTGGTATTACAGCTGCAGTTTCTTATCGTTATTTTTCTAAGTCTTTTCCAACTTTAACTTTATTTTTTCGTGGATCTGGTATTACAGCTGCAGTTTCTTATCGTTATTTTTCTAAGTCTTTTCCAACTTTAACTTTATTTTTTCGTGGATCTGGTATTACAGCTGCAGTTTCTTATCGTTATTTTTCTAAGTCTTTTCCAACTTTAACTTTATTTTTTCGTGGATCTGGTATTACAGCTGCAGTTTCTTATCGTTATTTTTCTAAGTCTTTTCCAACTTTAACTTTATTTTTTCGTGGATCTGGTATTACAACTGCATTTTCTTATCGTTATTTTTCTAAGTCTTTTCCAACTTTAACTTTATTTTTTCGTGGGTCTGGTACTGGCACAGACTACCAGAGACCCAGGGGGAGCCACGCACCTTCTCTGGTCCGAGCCAGAGCCCCAAAACCGGCCTCATTCACCCCAGACAGAGCCTGGATGACATCAAGTCTCTGGTTTTTTTCTAAGTCTTTTCCAACTTTAACTTTATTTTTCGTGGGTCTGGGAATGCAACTGAATTATTTTTTGATCATGCAATACACATTTATGTCCACAGGAGGGCGACTGAGCTCCAGGGAGGAGACAGGGGTTGTTGGCTGCAAACTCATCCGCTGCAGGAGCCTCCAAAACCGGCCTCATTCACCCCAGACAGAGCCTGGGTGAAATCAAGTCTCTGTTTTTTTTCTAAGTCTTTTCCAACTTTAACTTTATTTTTCATGGGTCTGGGAATGCAACTGCATTTTCTTATCGTTATTTTTCTAAGTCTTTTCCAACTTTAACTTTATTTTTTCGTGGATCTGGTATTACAACTGCATTTTCTTATCGTTATTTTTCTAAGTCTTTTCCAACTTTAACTTTATTTTTTCGTGGGTCTGGTACTGGCACAGACTACCAGAGACCCAGGGGGAGCCACGCACCTTCTCTGGTCCGAGCCAGAGCCCCAAAACCGGCCTCATTCACCCCAGACAGAGCCTGGATGACATCAAGTCTCTGGTTTTTTTCTAAGTCTTTTCCAACTTTAACTTTTTTTTTCGTGGGTCTGGGAATGCAACAGACTACCAGAGACCCAGGG
>JAQMIO010000009.1:72500-75000 GCA_028022725.1 Lycodopsis pacificus | reverse complement strand
ACCATCCAATCTCGAGAGAAGATTCCGTTCCATGGATTTACTTGGACACCCAAGTACTTAATCGACTCATCCGTTCTGCAGAGATGGAGGACCCGTCCGCCCAACAACCACGGTTCGCAGTCATTGACGGTGTACGCCGAGTTGCCTCCACCTCGAATGAAAAATCCATGACATTTACTGGGCTGGGTAGCCATCCCAGTACGCTCGCAAAAGTCCTCCAAGATTCTGATATTGACTTCCATGCCTTCCCACGAACTACTCAACAAGACGAGATCGTCAGCAAATGCCATTGCCGCAATGGACTTCCCCTCAAGGGTGAAGCCCTGGCCCTCGCGTTCGAGCTCCTGGATCAACGGATCCAGGGCCTGATTGAAGAGCAAGGGGGACATTGGATCCCCCTGCTTAACTCCAACCTTCATGGCTATGTTAGGGCTCTCGCCACCCAAACATGCCACCCTGGTCACAGCCCTCTTGTATGACTCCCTCACCAGACTCAATATGTGTTGGTTCAATCCCTTTTCTCGCAAAGCACTCAGGAGGTGCTCATGCGAAACCGTGTCAAAAGCTTTCGCGAAGTCGACGAACACGGCGCCGAGGGTTACTTTCTCCGTCTTGCTGGTCCTCATGAGACTTTCCAGAATCACAAGGTTTTCCGAGCAACCAGGGGCTAGGACAAACCCCCTCTGACGCGGGTGGAGAGGACAAGCGCCGGTCATCCTCTGGTTGAGAACCCGCGAGAATAGCCTCAAGACGATTGAGGCTATCGTGATAGGCCGCCACTGATTGATGTCGCTCAGGAGCGACACCTCGCTGGTCTTGGGAATCAGTGACGTTCTACAGTGACGGAAGACCTTCGGCAGAATCCCAGAAACCAACCAGGTCGAGAACATGTGGGCCAGCTTCACCCCTTTGGGGTCCCAGCGCAGCAACACCCCTTTCGTGATGCCATCTGGGCCCGGGGCTGTATGATCTTTCATACCTCGGAGATGGCCGTAGACCTCCAGAGAAGTGATTAGGTTGCAGAACCCACGGTTGTCGACTTTTCCATAGCCTTCGAACATACCCAATCCTCGGAAAGGTCTGACCAGGCCCCAACGTTTCTTGAACACCTGGGTGACAACGTCTAGGGGGATAGGACATTTCCTCCCTATATGTCCGTCGAGGACAAACCTGGCCAGGGTCCCTTCCCCATGCTTACGTAACAGGTATAGCTGCCTTCTCAGGGCTCTCCTTCTCCTACACCTGCTCCCCGTTATGGGAGTTTGTTCGACCGGCCTTCGACTCTTCACGCGGGCTCCCACTGTTGAACCTATCTCTCGGATCATGGCCGAAGCTGCAGACGAGACCGCTTCCTGCAAGCAGTCCTCTTCAGTGACTAGAAGATCCGAGGATCCCCCTGCCCTACCGCTTGCCCCAGATGCCACTATGTCGTCAAGAGTCTTCTTAACATCAACTAGCGGCACCGGCGGTAGTATAGCACGGGCCCTTTTTGGCCCTCTTTTATTGCTTGTCGGCAGAGGACTCGTCCCTTTCATTCGTCCGAGACAGACTCTGTGTACCAGTCTGCACTTGTTCCTTACCTGATCCATTGTTTTACCCGTGCCGAGAAGCACCGCCAACGCCGCGCATTCGTTCGACGTTGGGACACGTTCTCGGCATGCCTTATCGATCCTTCCGATCTCCTCCTCTGACCACAGGCGAGTAGCTCTGCCACCCCGGGGCCCGCACTGAACTAAATCTTTGAGGTAATCACTCTTGTGCCTCGCGCGCGCGTGAAGGGAGACTCCTCTACTGGTTCTATAAGTCGCTGGACAGTATTTGCAGGAGATCTTTCCCATGTTACACCCCGAAGGATGCACCATCCAGTTGTTACGACGACTTAGAGCCTCCCTACACTGTTCACTAATCCGCTGGGCAGCATCAGACCTCGAGCACTCCACGGCGTTGACCACAGAACCCTCAGCCGACCTCCCCAGCATTCCAAGAGTGACTCCCAGTTCCGAAGTCAGGTTGCGCGGCCCCTTTCCAGCATTGTTGCTACTCACCAGGCCCAAAGATTCTTCCGCAGCGATCATATCATCAGGCTGGGATCCCTCACTCCCAGTGGAACCCACCAGGCCTTCACCAGCACACCTTTCAATCAATCGGCATGGCGGTAGCCTGGGGACGTACACAGTTGCGTTGTCTGCCCCCTTCCTTGTATTTGATCCAGAGCGCTGCTTAGGGCCACCACCCATTACAGGTGCATGGCCTGTCCTCCTGAACCGTACAGGAGACCCCGTTACCCTACTCCCACCGGTGGGTTTCGGGCTTGAGGACGCTTTACTCCCATCTACCAACAAGTGGCCAAGATGGTTCGTACCACCATTCCGCCCCCGAGCCTTGTCCTCGGGGCACCGTTTGGCGCTACCTCCCTTCGCAGGGGAAACAAGTTTTCGCTTAGAGGGGCCCGCCAGGCGAGTCCCTCTTGGGTTACTTCCTTTAACGTTCGATCCGCTGG
>JAQMIO010000009.1:0-62500 GCA_028022725.1 Lycodopsis pacificus | reverse complement strand
CAAGGTCGCAGAGCCTCGTGCATTACATCTAAAATTAAGTTTTATTCCCCTCTACAATGCTGCCGTGGCCGATTTCAGATCCGAGCCTGCCTTCGCCCGCAGCAGGTCCGGGACGGTACCGCAGACCCACATCCCCACAGCTCCGCGACACAAGGTCACACGGCCGCGTGCCTTACGCCGAATTCTTCGTTTTATTCCCCTCTACAATGCTGTCGAGACCGATTTCAGATCCGAGCCGGCGTTCGTCCGCAGCAGGCCCGGGACGGTACCGGAATTTCGCCGACTTCCCCCCGCCGTATCTACCCGGAAATGCACTGCACAGCCGGGCCCAGCCAGCCGAATTGTCGGCCCTGACGTGGGGCAGCCAGGGAAATTGTCAGAGGAATAAACCGAGTCCCACAGCCCGAGCAGCACGTAGTTGAAGTCGGCGTGTGCACCCTCCGAAAGAGGCTTTTCGAAGCGCTGAACCTTCTGCGCTTGTGTGCACGCCACGGTGACAAGCGCAGAACGTTCAGCGCCTCAATACTCTGTCATTTTTCCAGGAGGCAAACTCAGTTCTGGTAGTGCTGCAGACACACACGCCCATATCTCCGCGACGGAAGGTCGCAGAGCCTCGTGCCTTACATCTAAAATTAAGTTTTATTCCCCTCTACAATGCTGTGGAGGCCGATTTCAGATCCGAGCCTGCCTTCGCCCGCAGCAGGTCCGGGAAGGTACCGCAGACCCACATCCCCACAGCTCCGCGACACAAGGTCACACAGCCGCGTGCCTTACGCCGAATTCTTCGTTTTATTCCCCTCTACAATGCTGTCGAGACCGATTTCAGATCCGAGCTTGCGTTCGTCCGCAGCAGGCCCGGGACGGTACCGCAGACTCGAAGCGCTGAAGCTTCTGCGCTTGTCCGTGCAAGCTGCAGACACACACGCCCATAGCTCCGCGACGAAAGCTCGCAGAGCCTCGTGCCTCGCGCCGAATTCTTCGTTTTATTGCCCTCTACAATCCCCACGAGGCCGATTTCAGATCCGGGCCTGCATTCGGCCGCAGCAGGCCCGGGACGGTACCGCAGACTCGAAGCGCTGAACGTTCAGCGCTTCTGCCTGCAAGCTGGAGACACACACGCCCATAGCTCCGCGATGCAAGCTCGCACCGCCTCGTGCCTCGTACCGAATTCTTCGTTTTATTGCCCTCTACAATCCCCACGAGGCCGATTTCAGATCCGGGCCTGCATTCGGCCGCAGCAGGCCCGGAACGGTACCGCAGCCTCGAAGCGCAGAACGTTCAGCGCCTCAATACTCTGTCATTTTTCCAGGAGGCAAACTCAGTTCTGGTAGTGCTGCAGACACACACGCCCATATCTCCGCGACGGAAGGTCGCAGAGCCTCGTGCCTTACATCTAAAATTAAGTTTTATTCCCCTCTACAATGCTGTGGAGGCGATTTCAGATCCGAGCTTGCGTTCGTCCGCAGCAGGCCCGGGAAGGTGAAGCACCCCTGTCATTAAGCACCAGCTTAAGCAGGCCAGCATGACACCTGTCTGTCCGATTTGCAGCCTCCTTGAGGCGGATGAGAGGCTTGCATGAAGCACCCCTGTCATTAAGCACCAGCTTAAGCAGGCACACATGACACCTGTCTGTCCGATTTGCAGCCTCCTTGAGGCGGATGAGAGGCTTGCATGAAGCACCCCTGTCATTAAGCACCAGCTTAGGCAGGCACACATGACACCTGTCTGTAAGCAGGCACACATGACACCTGTCTGTCCGATTTACAGCCTCCTTGAGGCGGATGAGAGGCTTGCATGAAGCACCCCTGTCATTAAGCACCAGCTTAAGCAGGCACACATGACACCTGTCTGTCCGATTTGCAGCCTCCTTGAGGCGGATGAGAGGCTTGCATGAAGCACCCCTGTCATTAAGCACCAGCTTAGGCAGGCACACATGACACCTGTCTGTAAGCAGGCACACATGACACCTGTCTGTCCGATTTACAGCCTCCTTGAGGCGGATGAGAGGCTTGCATGAAGCACCCCTGTCATTAAGCACCAGCTTAAGCAGGCACACATGACACCTGTCTGTCCGATTTGCAGCCTCCTTGAGGCGGATGAGAGGCTTGCATGAAGCACCCCTGTCATTAAGCACCAGCTTAGGCAGGCACACATGACACCTGTCTGTAAGCAGGCACACATGACACCTGTCTGTCCGATTTGCAGCCTCCTTGAGGCGGATGAGAGGCTTGCATGAAGCACCCCTGTCATTAAGCACCAGCTTAAGCAGGCACACATGACACCTGTCTGTCCGATTTACAGCCTCCTTGAGGCGGATGAGAGGCTTGCATGAAGCACCCCTGTCATTAAGCACCAGCTTAAGCAGGCACACATGACACCTGTCTGTCCGATTTGCAGCCTCCTTGAGGCGGATGAGAGGCTTGCATGAAGCACCCCTGTCATTAAGCACCAGCTTAAGCAGGCACACATGACACCTGTCTGTCCGATTTGCAGCCTCCTTGAGGCGGATGAGAGGCTTGCATGAAGCACCCCTGTCATTAAGCACCAGCTTAGGCAGGCACACATGACACCTGCACCCCTGTCATTAAGCACCAGCTTAGGCAGGCACACATGACACCTGCACCCCTGTCATTAAGCACCAGCTTAGGCAGGCACACATGACACCTGCACCCCTGTCATTAAGCACCAGCTTAGGCAGGCACACATTACACCTGTCTGTCCGATTTACAGCCTCCTTGAGGCGGATGAGAGGCTTCCATGAAGCACCCCTGTCATTAAGCACCAGCTTAAGCAGGCCAGCATGACACCTGTCTGTCCGATTTACAGCCTCCTTGAGGCGGATGAGAGGCTTCCATGAAGCACCCCTGTCATTAAGCACCAGCTTAAGCAGGCCAGCATGACACCTGTCTGTCCGATTTGCAGCCTCCTTGAGGCGGATGAGAGGCTTGCATGAAGCACCCCTGTCATTAAGCACCAGCTTAGGCAGGCACACATGACACCTGCACCCCTGTCATTAAGCACCAGCTTAGGCAGGCACACATGACACCTGCACCCCTGTCATTAAGCACCAGCTTAGGCAGGCACACATGACACCTGCACCCCTGTCATTAAGCACCAGCTTAGGCAGGCACACATGACACCTGCACCCCTGTCATTAAGCACCAGCTTAGGCAGGCACACATGACACCTGCACCCCTGTCATTAAGCACCAGCTTAGGCAGGCACACATGACACCTGCACCCCTGTCATTAAGCACCAGCTTAGGCAGGCACACATGACACCTGCACCCCTGTCATTAAGCACCAGCTTAGGCAGGCACACATGACACCTGCACCCCTGTCATTAAGCACCAGCTTAGGCAGGCACACATGACACCTGCACCCCTGTCATTAAGCACCAGCTTAGGCAGGCACACATGACACCTGTCTGTAAGCAGGCACACATGACACCTGTCTGTCCGATTTGCAGCCTCCTTGAGGCGGATGAGAGGCTTCCATGAAGCACCCCTGTCATTAAGCACCAGCTTAAGCAGGCCAGCATGACACCTGTCTATCCGATTTACAGCCTCCTTGAGGCGGATGAGAGGCTTGCATGAAGCACCCCTGTCATTAAGCACCAGCTTAAGCAGGCACACATGACACCTGTCTGTCCGATTTGCAGCCTCCTTGAGGCGGATGAGAGGCTTGCATGAAGCACCCCTGTCATTAAGCACCAGCTTAGGCAGGCACACATGACACCTGTCTGTAAGCAGGCACACATGACACCTGTCTGTCCGATTTACAGCCTCCTTGAGGCGGATGAGAGGCTTGCATGAAGCACCCCTGTCATTAAGCACCAGCTTAAGCAGGCACACATGACACCTGTCTGTCCGATTTGCAGCCTCCTTGAGGCGGATGAGAGGCTTGCATGAAGCACCCCTGTCATTAAGCACCAGCTTAGGCAGGCACACATGACACCTGTCTGTAAGCAGGCACACATGACACCTGTCTGTCCGATTTGCAGCCTCCTTGAGGCGGATGAGAGGCTTGCATGAAGCACCCCTGTCATTAAGCACCAGCTTAAGCAGGCACACATGACACCTGTCTGTCCGATTTACAGCCTCCTTGAGGCGGATGAGAGGCTTGCATGAAGCACCCCTGTCATTAAGCACCAGCTTAAGCAGGCACACATGACACCTGTCTGTCCGATTTGCAGCCTCCTTGAGGCGGATGAGAGGCTTGCATGAAGCACCCCTGTCATTAAGCACCAGCTTAAGCAGGCACACATGACACCTGTCTGTCCGATTTGCAGCCTCCTTGAGGCGGATGAGAGGCTTGCATGAAGCACCCCTGTCATTAAGCACCAGCTTAGGCAGGCACACATGACACCTGCACCCCTGTCATTAAGCACCAGCTTAGGCAGGCACACATGACACCTGCACCCCTGTCATTAAGCACCAGCTTAGGCAGGCACACATGACACCTGCACCCCTGTCATTAAGCACCAGCTTAGGCAGGCACACATTACACCTGTCTGTCCGATTTACAGCCTCCTTGAGGCGGATGAGAGGCTTCCATGAAGCACCCCTGTCATTAAGCACCAGCTTAAGCAGGCCAGCATGACACCTGTCTGTCCGATTTACAGCCTCCTTGAGGCGGATGAGAGGCTTCCATGAAGCACCCCTGTCATTAAGCACCAGCTTAAGCAGGCCAGCATGACACCTGTCTGTCCGATTTGCAGCCTCCTTGAGGCGGATGAGAGGCTTGCATGAAGCACCCCTGTCATTAAGCACCAGCTTAGGCAGGCACACATGACACCTGCACCCCTGTCATTAAGCACCAGCTTAGGCAGGCACACATGACACCTGCACCCCTGTCATTAAGCACCAGCTTAGGCAGGCACACATGACACCTGCACCCCTGTCATTAAGCACCAGCTTAGGCAGGCACACATGACACCTGCACCCCTGTCATTAAGCACCAGCTTAGGCAGGCACACATGACACCTGCACCCCTGTCATTAAGCACCAGCTTAGGCAGGCACACATGACACCTGCACCCCTGTCATTAAGCACCAGCTTAGGCAGGCACACATGACACCTGCACCCCTGTCATTAAGCACCAGCTTAGGCAGGCACACATGACACCTGTCTGTAAGCAGGCACACATGACACCTGTCTGTCCGATTTGCAGCCTCCTTGAGGCGGATGAGAGGCTTCCATGAAGCACCCCTGTCATTAAGCACCAGCTTAAGCAGGCCAGCATGACACCTGTCTATCCGATTTACAGCCTCCTTGAGGCGGATGAGAGGCTTCCATGAAGCACCCCTGTCATTAAGCACCAGCTTAAGCAGGCACACATGACACCTGTCTGTCCGATTTACAGCCTCCTTGAGGCGGATGAGAGGCTTCCATGAAGCACCCCTGTCATTAAGCAAAAGCTTACAGCACCTGGTATTCCCAGGCAGTCTCCCATTCAAGTACTAACCAGGCCCGACTGTGCTTAGCTTCCGAGATCAGACGAGATCGGGCGCATCAGAGAGGTATGGCCGTAAGCCATAGGGTTAGTACATGTTACCCCGAAAAGGGGCACCTTTCCTGGGCTAAGTACCTGCACAACACCTCCCTGCACCTACCCGCAGTGTATGCACTGAAAGCAGCAAGGAAAAGTAAGAAAAACCCGGAGAAATACCTCCACAGAGGCTAAAGTAACAAATCCGCATCTCATTTGCATCTCATTACAGCCACTTCAAGTGCATGTTACCCCAGGAAAGAGGCTTTATTCCTGGGTAACGGACCTCCACAACACCTCCCTGCACCTACCCGCAGTGTATGCACTGAAAGCAGCAAGGAAAAGTAAGAAAAACCCGGAGAAATACCTCCACAGAGGCTAAAGTAACAAATCCGCATCTCATTTGCATCTCATTACATCCACTTCAAGTGCATGTTATCCCAGGAAAGAGGCTTTATTCCTGGGTAAAGGCCCTCCACAACACCTCCCTGCACCTACCCGCAGTGTATGCACTGAAAGCAGCAAGGAAAAGTAAGAAAAACCCGGAGAAATACCTCCACAGAGGCTAAAGTAACAAATCCGCATCTCATTTGCATCTCATTTGCATCTCATTACATCCACTTCAAGTGCATGTTACCCCAGGAAAGAGGCTTTATTCCTGGGTAACGGACCTCCACAACGCCTCCCTGGACCAGCCTGGACCATCTGCATCTCCCCCAAATATGTGGGCTTAAAGCAGGCTGAAAAACAGGTGATACTGATGAAATAGCACACAACACATGTTACCCCAGAGAAGAGGCTTCATTCCTGGCTACATTACATGCAGGAGGCCTCCCTGGAACAGCATCAACCAGCCTGCACCAGCTGCATCTCCCCCAAATATGTGGGCTTAAAGCAGGCTGAAAAACAGGTGATACTGATGAAATAGCACACAACACATGTTGCCCCAGAGAAGAGGCTTTATTCCTGGCTACATTACATGCAGGAGGCCTCCCTGGACCAGCCTGGACCAGCCTGCACCAGCCTGCACCAGCTGCATCTCCCCCCAAGTTGTGGGCTTAAAGCAGGCTGAAAAACAGGTGACACTGATGAAATAGCACACAACACATGTTGCCCCAGAGAAGAGGCTTTATTCCTGGCTACATTACATGCAGGAGGCCTCCCTGGACCAGCCTGGACCAGCCTGCACCAGCCTGCACCAGCTGCATCTCCCCCCAAGTTGTGGGCTTAAAGCAGGCTGAAAAACAGGTGACACTGATGAAATAGCACACAACACATGTTGCCCCAGAGAAGAGGCTTTATTCCTGGCTACATTACATGCAGGAGGCCTCCCTGGACCAGCCTGGACCAGCCTGCACCAGCCTGCACCAGCTGCATCTCCCCCCAAGTTGTGGGCTTAAAGCAGGCTGAAAAACAGGTGACACTGATGAAATAGCACACAACACATGTTGCCCCAGAGAAGAGGCTTTATTCCTGGCTACATTACATGCAGGAGGCCTCCCTGGAACAGCATCAACCAGCCTGCCCCATACTGCACATAACATCCCAAGTTGTGGGCTTAAAGCAGGCTGAAAAACAGGTGACACTGATGAAATAGCACACAACACATGTTGCCCCAGAGAAGAGGCTTTATTCCTGGCTACATTACATGCAGGAGGCCTCCCTGGACCAGCCTGCACCAGCCTGCACCAGCTGCATCTCCCCCCAAGTTGTGGGCTTAAAGCAGGCTGAAAAACAGGTGACACTGATGAAATAGCACACAACACATGTTACCCCGGAGAAGAGGCTTTATTCCTGGCTACATTACATGCAGAAGGCCTCACTGGAACAGCATCAACCAGCCTGCCCCATACTGCACATAACATCCCAAGTTGTGGGCTTAAAGCAGGCTGAAAAACAGGTGATACTGATGAAATAGCACACAACACATGTTGCCCCAGAGAAGAGGCTTTATTCCTGGCTACATTACATGCAGGAGGCCTCCCTGGACCAGCCTGGACCAGCCTGCACCAGCCTGCACCAGCTGCATCTCCCCCCAAGTTGTGGGCTTAAAGCAGGCTGAAAAACAGGTGACACTGATGAAATAGCACACAACACATGTTACCCCAGAGAAGAGGCTTCATTCCTGGCTACATTACATGCAGGAGGCCTCCCTGGAACAGCATCAACCAGCCTGCACCAGCTGCATCTCCCCCAAATATGTGGGCTTAAAGCAGGCTGAAAAACAGGTGATACTGATGAAATAGCACACAACACATGTTGCCCCAGAGAAGAGGCTTTATTCCTGGCTACATTACATGCAGGAGGCCTCCCTGGACCAGCCTGGACCAGCCTGCACCAGCCTGCACCAGCTGCATCTCCCCCCAAGTTGTGGGCTTAAAGCAGGCTGAAAAACAGGTGACACTGATGAAATAGCACACAACACATGTTACCCCAGAGAAGAGGCTTCATTCCTGGCTACATTACATGCAGGAGGCCTCCCTGGAACAGCATCAACCAGCCTGCACCAGCTGCATCTCCCCCAAATATGTGGGCTTAAAGCAGGCTGAAAAACAGGTGATACTGATGAAATAGCACACAACACATGTTGCCCCAGAGAAGAGGCTTTATTCCTGGCTACATTACATGCAGGAGGCCTCCCTGGACCAGCCTGGACCAGCCTGCACCAGCCTGCACCAGCTGCATCTCCCCCCAAGTTGTGGGCTTAAAGCAGGCTGAAAAACAGGTGACACTGATGAAATAGCACACAACACATGTTGCCCCAGAGAAGAGGCTTTATTCCTGGCTACATTACATGCAGGAGGCCTCCCTGGACCAGCCTGGACCAGCCTGCACCAGCCTGCACCAGCTGCATCTCCCCCCAAGTTGTGGGCTTAAAGCAGGCTGAAAAACAGGTGACACTGATGAAATAGCACACAACACATGTTACCCCAGAGAAGAGGCTTCATTCCTGGCTACATTACATGCAGGAGGCCTCCCTGGAACAGCATCAACCAGCCTGCACCAGCTGCATCTCCCCCAAATATGTGGGCTTAAAGCAGGCTGAAAAACAGGTGATACTGATGAAATAGCACACAACACATGTTGCCCCAGAGAAGAGGCTTTATTCCTGGCTACATTACATGCAGGAGGCCTCCCTGGACCAGCCTGGACCAGCCTGCACCAGCCTGCACCAGCTGCATCTCCCCCCAAGTTGTGGGCTTAAAGCAGGCTGAAAAACAGGTGACACTGATGAAATAGCACACAACACATGTTGCCCCAGAGAAGAGGCTTTATTCCTGGCTACATTACATGCAGGAGGCCTCCCTGGACCAGCCTGGACCAGCCTGCACCAGCCTGCACCAGCTGCATCTCCCCCCAAGTTGTGGGCTTAAAGCAGGCTGAAAAACAGGTGACACTGATGAAATAGCACACAACACATGTTGCCCCAGAGAAGAGGCTTTATTCCTGGCTACATTACATGCAGGAGGCCTCCCTGGACCAGCCTGGACCAGCCTGCACCAGCCTGCACCAGCTGCATCTCCCCCCAAGTTGTGGGCTTAAAGCAGGCTGAAAAACAGGTGACACTGATGAAATAGCACACAACACATGTTGCCCCAGAGAAGAGGCTTTATTCCTGGCTACATTACATGCAGGAGGCCTCCCTGGAACAGCATCAACCAGCCTGCCCCATACTGCACATAACATCCCAAGTTGTGGGCTTAAAGCAGGCTGAAAAACAGGTGACACTGATGAAATAGCACACAACACATGTTGCCCCAGAGAAGAGGCTTTATTCCTGGCTACATTACATGCAGGAGGCCTCCCTGGACCAGCCTGCACCAGCCTGCACCAGCTGCATCTCCCCCCAAGTTGTGGGCTTAAAGCAGGCTGAAAAACAGGTGACACTGATGAAATAGCACACAACACATGTTACCCCGGAGAAGAGGCTTTATTCCTGGCTACATTACATGCAGAAGGCCTCACTGGAACAGCATCAACCAGCCTGCCCCATACTGCACATAACATCCCAAGTTGTGGGCTTAAAGCAGGCTGAAAAACAGGTGATACTGATGAAATAGCACACAACACATGTTGCCCCAGAGAAGAGGCTTTATTCCTGGCTACATTACATGCAGGAGGCCTCCCTGGACCAGCCTGGACCAGCCTGCACCAGCCTGCACCAGCTGCATCTCCCCCCAAGTTGTGGGCTTAAAGCAGGCTGAAAAACAGGTGACACTGATGAAATAGCACACAACACATGTTACCCCAGAGAAGAGGCTTCATTCCTGGCTACATTACATGCAGGAGGCCTCCCTGGAACAGCATCAACCAGCCTGCACCAGCTGCATCTCCCCCAAATATGTGGGCTTAAAGCAGGCTGAAAAACAGGTGATACTGATGAAATAGCACACAACACATGTTGCCCCAGAGAAGAGGCTTTATTCCTGGCTACATTACATGCAGGAGGCCTCCCTGGACCAGCCTGGACCAGCCTGCACCAGCCTGCACCAGCTGCATCTCCCCCCAAGTTGTGGGCTTAAAGCAGGCTGAAAAACAGGTGACACTGATGAAATAGCACACAACACATGTTGCCCCAGAGAAGAGGCTTTATTCCTGGCTACATTACATGCAGGAGGCCTCCCTGGACCAGCCTGGACCAGCCTGCACCAGCCTGCACCAGCTGCATCTCCCCCCAAGTTGTGGGCTTAAAGCAGGCTGAAAAACAGGTGACACTGATGAAATAGCACACAACACATGTTGCCCCAGAGAAGAGGCTTTATTCCTGGCTACATTACATGCAGGAGGCCTCCCTGGACCAGCCTGGACCAGCCTGCACCAGCCTGCACCAGCTGCATCTCCCCCCAAGTTGTGGGCTTAAAGCAGGCTGAAAAACAGGTGACACTGATGAAATAGCACACAACACATGTTGCCCCAGAGAAGAGGCTTTATTCCTGGCTACATTACATGCAGGAGGCCTCCCTGGAACAGCATCAACCAGCCTGCCCCATACTGCACATAACATCCCAAGTTGTGGGCTTAAAGCAGGCTGAAAAACAGGTGACACTGATGAAATAGCACACAACACATGTTGCCCCAGAGAAGAGGCTTTATTCCTGGCTACATTACATGCAGGAGGCCTCACTGGAACAGCATCAACCAGCTGCATCTCCCCCCAAGAGGTGGGCTTAAAGCAGGCTGAAAAACAGGTGATACTGATTAAATAGCACACATCACACGTTACCCCAGAGAAGAGGCTTCATTCCTGGCTAAAGGGCCTCCACAACGCCTCCCTGGACCAGCCTGCACCAGCTGCATCTCCCCCCAAGAGGTGGGCTTAAAGCAGGCTGAAAAACAGGTGATACTGATGAAATAGCACACAACACATGTTACCCCAGAGAAGAGGCTTTATTCCTGGCTACATTACATGCAGGAGGCCTCCCTGGACCAGCCTGCACCAGCCTGCACCAGCTGCATCTCCCCCCAAGTTGTGGGCTTAAAGCAGGCTGAAAAACAGGTGACACTGATGAAATAGCACACAACACATGTTACCCCGGAGAAGAGGCTTTATTCCTGGCTACATTACATGCAGAAGGCCTCACTGGAACAGCATCAACCAGCCTGCCCCATACTGCACATAACATCCCAAGTTGTGGGCTTAAAGCAGGCTGAAAAACAGGTGATACTGATGAAATAGCACACAACACATGTTGCCCCAGAGAAGAGGCTTTATTCCTGGCTACATTACATGCAGGAGGCCTCCCTGGACCAGCCTGGACCAGCCTGCACCAGCCTGCACCAGCTGCATCTCCCCCCAAGTTGTGGGCTTAAAGCAGGCTGAAAAACAGGTGACACTGATGAAATAGCACACAACACATGTTACCCCGGAGAAGAGGCTTTATTCCTGGCTACATTACATGCAGAAGGCCTCACTGGAACAGCATCAACCAGCCTGCCCCATACTGCACATAACATCCCAAGTTGTGGGCTTAAAGCAGGCTGAAAAACAGGTGATACTGATGAAATAGCACACAACACATGTTACCCCAGAGAAGAGGCTTTATTCCTGGCTAAAGGACCTCCACAACGCCTCCCTGGAACAGCATCAACCAGCCTGCTCCATACTGCACATAACATCCCAAGTTGTGGGCTTAAAGCAGGCTGAAAACAGGTGATACTGATGAAATAGCACACAACACACGTTACCCCAGAGAAGAGGCTTTATTCCTGGCTACATTACATGCAGGAGGCCTCCCTGGAACAGCATCAACCAGCCTGCCCCATACTGCACATAACATCCCAAGTTGTGGGCTTAAAGCAGGCTGAAAACAGGTGATACTGATGAAATAGCACACAACACATGTTACCCCAGAGAAGAGGCTTTATTCCTGGCTACATTACATGCAGGAGGCCTCACTGGAACAGCATCAACCAGCTGCATCTCCCCCCAAGAGGTGGGCTTAAAGCAGGCTGAAAAACAGGTGATACTGATGAAATAGCACACAACACACGTTACCCCAGAGAAGAGGCTTCATTCCTGGCTAAAGGGCCTCCACAACGCCTCCCTGGACCAGCCTGCACCAGCTGCATCTCCCCCCAAGAGGTGGGCTTAAAGCAGGCTGAAAAACAGGTGATACTGATGAAATAGCACACAACACATGTTACCCCAGAGAAGAGGCTTCATTCCTGGCTACATTACATGCAGGAGGCCTCCCTGGAACAGCATCAACCAGCCTGCACCAGCTGCATCTCCCCCAAATATGTGGGCTTAAAGCAGGCTGAAAAACAGGTGATACTGATGAAATAGCACACAACACATGTTGCCCCAGAGAAGAGGCTTTATTCCTGGCTACATTACATGCAGGAGGCCTCCCTGGACCAGCCTGGACCAGCCTGCACCAGCCTGCACCAGCTGCATCTCCCCCCAAGTTGTGGGCTTAAAGCAGGCTGAAAAACAGGTGACACTGATGAAATAGCACACAACACATGTTGCCCCAGAGAAGAGGCTTTATTCCTGGCTACATTACATGCAGGAGGCCTCCCTGGACCAGCCTGGACCAGCCTGCACCAGCCTGCACCAGCTGCATCTCCCCCCAAGTTGTGGGCTTAAAGCAGGCTGAAAAACAGGTGACACTGATGAAATAGCACACAACACATGTTGCCCCAGAGAAGAGGCTTTATTCCTGGCTACATTACATGCAGGAGGCCTCCCTGGACCAGCCTGGACCAGCCTGCACCAGCCTGCACCAGCTGCATCTCCCCCCAAGTTGTGGGCTTAAAGCAGGCTGAAAAACAGGTGACACTGATGAAATAGCACACAACACATGTTGCCCCAGAGAAGAGGCTTTATTCCTGGCTACATTACATGCAGGAGGCCTCCCTGGAACAGCATCAACCAGCCTGCCCCATACTGCACATAACATCCCAAGTTGTGGGCTTAAAGCAGGCTGAAAAACAGGTGACACTGATGAAATAGCACACAACACATGTTGCCCCAGAGAAGAGGCTTTATTCCTGGCTACATTACATGCAGGAGGCCTCCCTGGACCAGCCTGCACCAGCCTGCACCAGCTGCATCTCCCCCCAAGTTGTGGGCTTAAAGCAGGCTGAAAAACAGGTGACACTGATGAAATAGCACACAACACATGTTACCCCGGAGAAGAGGCTTTATTCCTGGCTACATTACATGCAGAAGGCCTCACTGGAACAGCATCAACCAGCCTGCCCCATACTGCACATAACATCCCAAGTTGTGGGCTTAAAGCAGGCTGAAAAACAGGTGATACTGATGAAATAGCACACAACACATGTTGCCCCAGAGAAGAGGCTTTATTCCTGGCTACATTACATGCAGGAGGCCTCCCTGGACCAGCCTGGACCAGCCTGCACCAGCCTGCACCAGCTGCATCTCCCCCCAAGTTGTGGGCTTAAAGCAGGCTGAAAAACAGGTGACACTGATGAAATAGCACACAACACATGTTACCCCAGAGAAGAGGCTTCATTCCTGGCTACATTACATGCAGGAGGCCTCCCTGGAACAGCATCAACCAGCCTGCACCAGCTGCATCTCCCCCAAATATGTGGGCTTAAAGCAGGCTGAAAAACAGGTGATACTGATGAAATAGCACACAACACATGTTGCCCCAGAGAAGAGGCTTTATTCCTGGCTACATTACATGCAGGAGGCCTCCCTGGACCAGCCTGGACCAGCCTGCACCAGCCTGCACCAGCTGCATCTCCCCCCAAGTTGTGGGCTTAAAGCAGGCTGAAAAACAGGTGACACTGATGAAATAGCACACAACACATGTTACCCCAGAGAAGAGGCTTCATTCCTGGCTACATTACATGCAGGAGGCCTCCCTGGAACAGCATCAACCAGCCTGCACCAGCTGCATCTCCCCCAAATATGTGGGCTTAAAGCAGGCTGAAAAACAGGTGATACTGATGAAATAGCACACAACACATGTTGCCCCAGAGAAGAGGCTTTATTCCTGGCTACATTACATGCAGGAGGCCTCCCTGGACCAGCCTGGACCAGCCTGCACCAGCCTGCACCAGCTGCATCTCCCCCCAAGTTGTGGGCTTAAAGCAGGCTGAAAAACAGGTGACACTGATGAAATAGCACACAACACATGTTGCCCCAGAGAAGAGGCTTTATTCCTGGCTACATTACATGCAGGAGGCCTCCCTGGACCAGCCTGGACCAGCCTGCACCAGCCTGCACCAGCTGCATCTCCCCCCAAGTTGTGGGCTTAAAGCAGGCTGAAAAACAGGTGACACTGATGAAATAGCACACAACACATGTTACCCCAGAGAAGAGGCTTCATTCCTGGCTACATTACATGCAGGAGGCCTCCCTGGAACAGCATCAACCAGCCTGCACCAGCTGCATCTCCCCCAAATATGTGGGCTTAAAGCAGGCTGAAAAACAGGTGATACTGATGAAATAGCACACAACACATGTTGCCCCAGAGAAGAGGCTTTATTCCTGGCTACATTACATGCAGGAGGCCTCCCTGGACCAGCCTGGACCAGCCTGCACCAGCCTGCACCAGCTGCATCTCCCCCCAAGTTGTGGGCTTAAAGCAGGCTGAAAAACAGGTGACACTGATGAAATAGCACACAACACATGTTGCCCCAGAGAAGAGGCTTTATTCCTGGCTACATTACATGCAGGAGGCCTCCCTGGACCAGCCTGGACCAGCCTGCACCAGCCTGCACCAGCTGCATCTCCCCCCAAGTTGTGGGCTTAAAGCAGGCTGAAAAACAGGTGACACTGATGAAATAGCACACAACACATGTTGCCCCAGAGAAGAGGCTTTATTCCTGGCTACATTACATGCAGGAGGCCTCCCTGGACCAGCCTGGACCAGCCTGCACCAGCCTGCACCAGCTGCATCTCCCCCCAAGTTGTGGGCTTAAAGCAGGCTGAAAAACAGGTGACACTGATGAAATAGCACACAACACATGTTGCCCCAGAGAAGAGGCTTTATTCCTGGCTACATTACATGCAGGAGGCCTCCCTGGAACAGCATCAACCAGCCTGCCCCATACTGCACATAACATCCCAAGTTGTGGGCTTAAAGCAGGCTGAAAAACAGGTGACACTGATGAAATAGCACACAACACATGTTGCCCCAGAGAAGAGGCTTTATTCCTGGCTACATTACATGCAGGAGGCCTCCCTGGACCAGCCTGCACCAGCCTGCACCAGCTGCATCTCCCCCCAAGTTGTGGGCTTAAAGCAGGCTGAAAAACAGGTGACACTGATGAAATAGCACACAACACATGTTACCCCGGAGAAGAGGCTTTATTCCTGGCTACATTACATGCAGAAGGCCTCACTGGAACAGCATCAACCAGCCTGCCCCATACTGCACATAACATCCCAAGTTGTGGGCTTAAAGCAGGCTGAAAAACAGGTGATACTGATGAAATAGCACACAACACATGTTGCCCCAGAGAAGAGGCTTTATTCCTGGCTACATTACATGCAGGAGGCCTCCCTGGACCAGCCTGGACCAGCCTGCACCAGCCTGCACCAGCTGCATCTCCCCCCAAGTTGTGGGCTTAAAGCAGGCTGAAAAACAGGTGACACTGATGAAATAGCACACAACACATGTTACCCCAGAGAAGAGGCTTCATTCCTGGCTACATTACATGCAGGAGGCCTCCCTGGAACAGCATCAACCAGCCTGCACCAGCTGCATCTCCCCCAAATATGTGGGCTTAAAGCAGGCTGAAAAACAGGTGATACTGATGAAATAGCACACAACACATGTTGCCCCAGAGAAGAGGCTTTATTCCTGGCTACATTACATGCAGGAGGCCTCCCTGGACCAGCCTGGACCAGCCTGCACCAGCCTGCACCAGCTGCATCTCCCCCCAAGTTGTGGGCTTAAAGCAGGCTGAAAAACAGGTGACACTGATGAAATAGCACACAACACATGTTGCCCCAGAGAAGAGGCTTTATTCCTGGCTACATTACATGCAGGAGGCCTCCCTGGACCAGCCTGGACCAGCCTGCACCAGCCTGCACCAGCTGCATCTCCCCCCAAGTTGTGGGCTTAAAGCAGGCTGAAAAACAGGTGACACTGATGAAATAGCACACAACACATGTTGCCCCAGAGAAGAGGCTTTATTCCTGGCTACATTACATGCAGGAGGCCTCCCTGGACCAGCCTGGACCAGCCTGCACCAGCCTGCACCAGCTGCATCTCCCCCCAAGTTGTGGGCTTAAAGCAGGCTGAAAAACAGGTGACACTGATGAAATAGCACACAACACATGTTGCCCCAGAGAAGAGGCTTTATTCCTGGCTACATTACATGCAGGAGGCCTCCCTGGAACAGCATCAACCAGCCTGCCCCATACTGCACATAACATCCCAAGTTGTGGGCTTAAAGCAGGCTGAAAAACAGGTGACACTGATGAAATAGCACACAACACATGTTGCCCCAGAGAAGAGGCTTTATTCCTGGCTACATTACATGCAGGAGGCCTCACTGGAACAGCATCAACCAGCTGCATCTCCCCCCAAGAGGTGGGCTTAAAGCAGGCTGAAAAACAGGTGATACTGATTAAATAGCACACATCACACGTTACCCCAGAGAAGAGGCTTCATTCCTGGCTAAAGGGCCTCCACAACGCCTCCCTGGACCAGCCTGCACCAGCTGCATCTCCCCCCAAGAGGTGGGCTTAAAGCAGGCTGAAAAACAGGTGATACTGATGAAATAGCACACAACACATGTTACCCCAGAGAAGAGGCTTTATTCCTGGCTACATTACATGCAGGAGGCCTCCCTGGACCAGCCTGCACCAGCCTGCACCAGCTGCATCTCCCCCCAAGTTGTGGGCTTAAAGCAGGCTGAAAAACAGGTGACACTGATGAAATAGCACACAACACATGTTACCCCGGAGAAGAGGCTTTATTCCTGGCTACATTACATGCAGAAGGCCTCACTGGAACAGCATCAACCAGCCTGCCCCATACTGCACATAACATCCCAAGTTGTGGGCTTAAAGCAGGCTGAAAAACAGGTGATACTGATGAAATAGCACACAACACATGTTGCCCCAGAGAAGAGGCTTTATTCCTGGCTACATTACATGCAGGAGGCCTCCCTGGACCAGCCTGGACCAGCCTGCACCAGCCTGCACCAGCTGCATCTCCCCCCAAGTTGTGGGCTTAAAGCAGGCTGAAAAACAGGTGACACTGATGAAATAGCACACAACACATGTTACCCCGGAGAAGAGGCTTTATTCCTGGCTACATTACATGCAGAAGGCCTCACTGGAACAGCATCAACCAGCCTGCCCCATACTGCACATAACATCCCAAGTTGTGGGCTTAAAGCAGGCTGAAAAACAGGTGATACTGATGAAATAGCACACAACACATGTTACCCCAGAGAAGAGGCTTTATTCCTGGCTAAAGGACCTCCACAACGCCTCCCTGGAACAGCATCAACCAGCCTGCTCCATACTGCACATAACATCCCAAGTTGTGGGCTTAAAGCAGGCTGAAAACAGGTGATACTGATGAAATAGCACACAACACACGTTACCCCAGAGAAGAGGCTTTATTCCTGGCTACATTACATGCAGGAGGCCTCCCTGGAACAGCATCAACCAGCCTGCCCCATACTGCACATAACATCCCAAGTTGTGGGCTTAAAGCAGGCTGAAAACAGGTGATACTGATGAAATAGCACACAACACATGTTACCCCAGAGAAGAGGCTTTATTCCTGGCTACATTACATGCAGGAGGCCTCACTGGAACAGCATCAACCAGCTGCATCTCCCCCCAAGAGGTGGGCTTAAAGCAGGCTGAAAAACAGGTGATACTGATGAAATAGCACACAACACACGTTACCCCAGAGAAGAGGCTTCATTCCTGGCTAAAGGGCCTCCACAACGCCTCCCTGGACCAGCCTGCACCAGCTGCATCTCCCCCCAAGAGGTGGGCTTAAAGCAGGCTGAAAAACAGGTGATACTGATGAAATAGCACACAACACATGTTACCCCAGAGAAGAGGCTTCATTCCTGGCTACATTACATGCAGGAGGCCTCCCTGGAACAGCATCAACCAGCCTGCACCAGCTGCATCTCCCCCAAATATGTGGGCTTAAAGCAGGCTGAAAAACAGGTGATACTGATGAAATAGCACACAACACATGTTGCCCCAGAGAAGAGGCTTTATTCCTGGCTACATTACATGCAGGAGGCCTCCCTGGACCAGCCTGGACCAGCCTGCACCAGCCTGCACCAGCTGCATCTCCCCCCAAGTTGTGGGCTTAAAGCAGGCTGAAAAACAGGTGACACTGATGAAATAGCACACAACACATGTTGCCCCAGAGAAGAGGCTTTATTCCTGGCTACATTACATGCAGGAGGCCTCCCTGGACCAGCCTGGACCAGCCTGCACCAGCCTGCACCAGCTGCATCTCCCCCCAAGTTGTGGGCTTAAAGCAGGCTGAAAAACAGGTGACACTGATGAAATAGCACACAACACATGTTGCCCCAGAGAAGAGGCTTTATTCCTGGCTACATTACATGCAGGAGGCCTCCCTGGACCAGCCTGGACCAGCCTGCACCAGCCTGCACCAGCTGCATCTCCCCCCAAGTTGTGGGCTTAAAGCAGGCTGAAAAACAGGTGACACTGATGAAATAGCACACAACACATGTTGCCCCAGAGAAGAGGCTTTATTCCTGGCTACATTACATGCAGGAGGCCTCCCTGGAACAGCATCAACCAGCCTGCCCCATACTGCACATAACATCCCAAGTTGTGGGCTTAAAGCAGGCTGAAAAACAGGTGACACTGATGAAATAGCACACAACACATGTTGCCCCAGAGAAGAGGCTTTATTCCTGGCTACATTACATGCAGGAGGCCTCCCTGGACCAGCCTGCACCAGCCTGCACCAGCTGCATCTCCCCCCAAGTTGTGGGCTTAAAGCAGGCTGAAAAACAGGTGACACTGATGAAATAGCACACAACACATGTTACCCCGGAGAAGAGGCTTTATTCCTGGCTACATTACATGCAGAAGGCCTCACTGGAACAGCATCAACCAGCCTGCCCCATACTGCACATAACATCCCAAGTTGTGGGCTTAAAGCAGGCTGAAAAACAGGTGATACTGATGAAATAGCACACAACACATGTTGCCCCAGAGAAGAGGCTTTATTCCTGGCTACATTACATGCAGGAGGCCTCCCTGGACCAGCCTGGACCAGCCTGCACCAGCCTGCACCAGCTGCATCTCCCCCCAAGTTGTGGGCTTAAAGCAGGCTGAAAAACAGGTGACACTGATGAAATAGCACACAACACATGTTACCCCAGAGAAGAGGCTTCATTCCTGGCTACATTACATGCAGGAGGCCTCCCTGGAACAGCATCAACCAGCCTGCACCAGCTGCATCTCCCCCAAATATGTGGGCTTAAAGCAGGCTGAAAAACAGGTGATACTGATGAAATAGCACACAACACATGTTGCCCCAGAGAAGAGGCTTTATTCCTGGCTACATTACATGCAGGAGGCCTCCCTGGACCAGCCTGGACCAGCCTGCACCAGCCTGCACCAGCTGCATCTCCCCCCAAGTTGTGGGCTTAAAGCAGGCTGAAAAACAGGTGACACTGATGAAATAGCACACAACACATGTTACCCCAGAGAAGAGGCTTCATTCCTGGCTACATTACATGCAGGAGGCCTCCCTGGAACAGCATCAACCAGCCTGCACCAGCTGCATCTCCCCCAAATATGTGGGCTTAAAGCAGGCTGAAAAACAGGTGATACTGATGAAATAGCACACAACACATGTTGCCCCAGAGAAGAGGCTTTATTCCTGGCTACATTACATGCAGGAGGCCTCCCTGGACCAGCCTGGACCAGCCTGCACCAGCCTGCACCAGCTGCATCTCCCCCCAAGTTGTGGGCTTAAAGCAGGCTGAAAAACAGGTGACACTGATGAAATAGCACACAACACATGTTGCCCCAGAGAAGAGGCTTTATTCCTGGCTACATTACATGCAGGAGGCCTCCCTGGACCAGCCTGGACCAGCCTGCACCAGCCTGCACCAGCTGCATCTCCCCCCAAGTTGTGGGCTTAAAGCAGGCTGAAAAACAGGTGACACTGATGAAATAGCACACAACACATGTTACCCCAGAGAAGAGGCTTCATTCCTGGCTACATTACATGCAGGAGGCCTCCCTGGAACAGCATCAACCAGCCTGCACCAGCTGCATCTCCCCCAAATATGTGGGCTTAAAGCAGGCTGAAAAACAGGTGATACTGATGAAATAGCACACAACACATGTTGCCCCAGAGAAGAGGCTTTATTCCTGGCTACATTACATGCAGGAGGCCTCCCTGGACCAGCCTGGACCAGCCTGCACCAGCCTGCACCAGCTGCATCTCCCCCCAAGTTGTGGGCTTAAAGCAGGCTGAAAAACAGGTGACACTGATGAAATAGCACACAACACATGTTGCCCCAGAGAAGAGGCTTTATTCCTGGCTACATTACATGCAGGAGGCCTCCCTGGACCAGCCTGGACCAGCCTGCACCAGCCTGCACCAGCTGCATCTCCCCCCAAGTTGTGGGCTTAAAGCAGGCTGAAAAACAGGTGACACTGATGAAATAGCACACAACACATGTTGCCCCAGAGAAGAGGCTTTATTCCTGGCTACATTACATGCAGGAGGCCTCCCTGGACCAGCCTGGACCAGCCTGCACCAGCCTGCACCAGCTGCATCTCCCCCCAAGTTGTGGGCTTAAAGCAGGCTGAAAAACAGGTGACACTGATGAAATAGCACACAACACATGTTGCCCCAGAGAAGAGGCTTTATTCCTGGCTACATTACATGCAGGAGGCCTCCCTGGAACAGCATCAACCAGCCTGCCCCATACTGCACATAACATCCCAAGTTGTGGGCTTAAAGCAGGCTGAAAAACAGGTGACACTGATGAAATAGCACACAACACATGTTGCCCCAGAGAAGAGGCTTTATTCCTGGCTACATTACATGCAGGAGGCCTCCCTGGACCAGCCTGCACCAGCCTGCACCAGCTGCATCTCCCCCCAAGTTGTGGGCTTAAAGCAGGCTGAAAAACAGGTGACACTGATGAAATAGCACACAACACATGTTACCCCGGAGAAGAGGCTTTATTCCTGGCTACATTACATGCAGAAGGCCTCACTGGAACAGCATCAACCAGCCTGCCCCATACTGCACATAACATCCCAAGTTGTGGGCTTAAAGCAGGCTGAAAAACAGGTGATACTGATGAAATAGCACACAACACATGTTGCCCCAGAGAAGAGGCTTTATTCCTGGCTACATTACATGCAGGAGGCCTCCCTGGACCAGCCTGGACCAGCCTGCACCAGCCTGCACCAGCTGCATCTCCCCCCAAGTTGTGGGCTTAAAGCAGGCTGAAAAACAGGTGACACTGATGAAATAGCACACAACACATGTTACCCCAGAGAAGAGGCTTCATTCCTGGCTACATTACATGCAGGAGGCCTCCCTGGAACAGCATCAACCAGCCTGCACCAGCTGCATCTCCCCCAAATATGTGGGCTTAAAGCAGGCTGAAAAACAGGTGATACTGATGAAATAGCACACAACACATGTTGCCCCAGAGAAGAGGCTTTATTCCTGGCTACATTACATGCAGGAGGCCTCCCTGGACCAGCCTGGACCAGCCTGCACCAGCCTGCACCAGCTGCATCTCCCCCCAAGTTGTGGGCTTAAAGCAGGCTGAAAAACAGGTGACACTGATGAAATAGCACACAACACATGTTGCCCCAGAGAAGAGGCTTTATTCCTGGCTACATTACATGCAGGAGGCCTCCCTGGACCAGCCTGGACCAGCCTGCACCAGCCTGCACCAGCTGCATCTCCCCCCAAGTTGTGGGCTTAAAGCAGGCTGAAAAACAGGTGACACTGATGAAATAGCACACAACACATGTTGCCCCAGAGAAGAGGCTTTATTCCTGGCTACATTACATGCAGGAGGCCTCCCTGGACCAGCCTGGACCAGCCTGCACCAGCCTGCACCAGCTGCATCTCCCCCCAAGTTGTGGGCTTAAAGCAGGCTGAAAAACAGGTGACACTGATGAAATAGCACACAACACATGTTGCCCCAGAGAAGAGGCTTTATTCCTGGCTACATTACATGCAGGAGGCCTCCCTGGAACAGCATCAACCAGCCTGCCCCATACTGCACATAACATCCCAAGTTGTGGGCTTAAAGCAGGCTGAAAAACAGGTGACACTGATGAAATAGCACACAACACATGTTGCCCCAGAGAAGAGGCTTTATTCCTGGCTACATTACATGCAGGAGGCCTCACTGGAACAGCATCAACCAGCTGCATCTCCCCCCAAGAGGTGGGCTTAAAGCAGGCTGAAAAACAGGTGATACTGATTAAATAGCACACATCACACGTTACCCCAGAGAAGAGGCTTCATTCCTGGCTAAAGGGCCTCCACAACGCCTCCCTGGACCAGCCTGCACCAGCTGCATCTCCCCCCAAGAGGTGGGCTTAAAGCAGGCTGAAAAACAGGTGATACTGATGAAATAGCACACAACACATGTTACCCCAGAGAAGAGGCTTTATTCCTGGCTACATTACATGCAGGAGGCCTCCCTGGACCAGCCTGCACCAGCCTGCACCAGCTGCATCTCCCCCCAAGTTGTGGGCTTAAAGCAGGCTGAAAAACAGGTGACACTGATGAAATAGCACACAACACATGTTACCCCGGAGAAGAGGCTTTATTCCTGGCTACATTACATGCAGAAGGCCTCACTGGAACAGCATCAACCAGCCTGCCCCATACTGCACATAACATCCCAAGTTGTGGGCTTAAAGCAGGCTGAAAAACAGGTGATACTGATGAAATAGCACACAACACATGTTGCCCCAGAGAAGAGGCTTTATTCCTGGCTACATTACATGCAGGAGGCCTCCCTGGACCAGCCTGGACCAGCCTGCACCAGCCTGCACCAGCTGCATCTCCCCCCAAGTTGTGGGCTTAAAGCAGGCTGAAAAACAGGTGACACTGATGAAATAGCACACAACACATGTTACCCCGGAGAAGAGGCTTTATTCCTGGCTACATTACATGCAGAAGGCCTCACTGGAACAGCATCAACCAGCCTGCCCCATACTGCACATAACATCCCAAGTTGTGGGCTTAAAGCAGGCTGAAAAACAGGTGATACTGATGAAATAGCACACAACACATGTTACCCCAGAGAAGAGGCTTTATTCCTGGCTAAAGGACCTCCACAACGCCTCCCTGGAACAGCATCAACCAGCCTGCTCCATACTGCACATAACATCCCAAGTTGTGGGCTTAAAGCAGGCTGAAAACAGGTGATACTGATGAAATAGCACACAACACACGTTACCCCAGAGAAGAGGCTTTATTCCTGGCTACATTACATGCAGGAGGCCTCCCTGGAACAGCATCAACCAGCCTGCCCCATACTGCACATAACATCCCAAGTTGTGGGCTTAAAGCAGGCTGAAAACAGGTGATACTGATGAAATAGCACACAACACATGTTACCCCAGAGAAGAGGCTTTATTCCTGGCTACATTACATGCAGGAGGCCTCACTGGAACAGCATCAACCAGCTGCATCTCCCCCCAAGAGGTGGGCTTAAAGCAGGCTGAAAAACAGGTGATACTGATGAAATAGCACACAACACACGTTACCCCAGAGAAGAGGCTTCATTCCTGGCTAAAGGGCCTCCACAACGCCTCCCTGGACCAGCCTGCACCAGCTGCATCTCCCCCCAAGAGGTGGGCTTAAAGCAGGCTGAAAAACAGGTGATACTGATGAAATAGCACACAACACATGTTACCCCAGAGAAGAGGCTTCATTCCTGGCTACATTACATGCAGGAGGCCTCCCTGGAACAGCATCAACCAGCCTGCACCAGCTGCATCTCCCCCAAATATGTGGGCTTAAAGCAGGCTGAAAAACAGGTGATACTGATGAAATAGCACACAACACATGTTGCCCCAGAGAAGAGGCTTTATTCCTGGCTACATTACATGCAGGAGGCCTCCCTGGACCAGCCTGGACCAGCCTGCACCAGCCTGCACCAGCTGCATCTCCCCCCAAGTTGTGGGCTTAAAGCAGGCTGAAAAACAGGTGACACTGATGAAATAGCACACAACACATGTTGCCCCAGAGAAGAGGCTTTATTCCTGGCTACATTACATGCAGGAGGCCTCCCTGGACCAGCCTGGACCAGCCTGCACCAGCCTGCACCAGCTGCATCTCCCCCCAAGTTGTGGGCTTAAAGCAGGCTGAAAAACAGGTGACACTGATGAAATAGCACACAACACATGTTGCCCCAGAGAAGAGGCTTTATTCCTGGCTACATTACATGCAGGAGGCCTCCCTGGACCAGCCTGGACCAGCCTGCACCAGCCTGCACCAGCTGCATCTCCCCCCAAGTTGTGGGCTTAAAGCAGGCTGAAAAACAGGTGACACTGATGAAATAGCACACAACACATGTTGCCCCAGAGAAGAGGCTTTATTCCTGGCTACATTACATGCAGGAGGCCTCCCTGGAACAGCATCAACCAGCCTGCCCCATACTGCACATAACATCCCAAGTTGTGGGCTTAAAGCAGGCTGAAAAACAGGTGACACTGATGAAATAGCACACAACACATGTTGCCCCAGAGAAGAGGCTTTATTCCTGGCTACATTACATGCAGGAGGCCTCCCTGGACCAGCCTGCACCAGCCTGCACCAGCTGCATCTCCCCCCAAGTTGTGGGCTTAAAGCAGGCTGAAAAACAGGTGACACTGATGAAATAGCACACAACACATGTTACCCCGGAGAAGAGGCTTTATTCCTGGCTACATTACATGCAGAAGGCCTCACTGGAACAGCATCAACCAGCCTGCCCCATACTGCACATAACATCCCAAGTTGTGGGCTTAAAGCAGGCTGAAAAACAGGTGATACTGATGAAATAGCACACAACACATGTTGCCCCAGAGAAGAGGCTTTATTCCTGGCTACATTACATGCAGGAGGCCTCCCTGGACCAGCCTGGACCAGCCTGCACCAGCCTGCACCAGCTGCATCTCCCCCCAAGTTGTGGGCTTAAAGCAGGCTGAAAAACAGGTGACACTGATGAAATAGCACACAACACATGTTACCCCAGAGAAGAGGCTTCATTCCTGGCTACATTACATGCAGGAGGCCTCCCTGGAACAGCATCAACCAGCCTGCACCAGCTGCATCTCCCCCAAATATGTGGGCTTAAAGCAGGCTGAAAAACAGGTGATACTGATGAAATAGCACACAACACATGTTGCCCCAGAGAAGAGGCTTTATTCCTGGCTACATTACATGCAGGAGGCCTCCCTGGACCAGCCTGGACCAGCCTGCACCAGCCTGCACCAGCTGCATCTCCCCCCAAGTTGTGGGCTTAAAGCAGGCTGAAAAACAGGTGACACTGATGAAATAGCACACAACACATGTTACCCCAGAGAAGAGGCTTCATTCCTGGCTACATTACATGCAGGAGGCCTCCCTGGAACAGCATCAACCAGCCTGCACCAGCTGCATCTCCCCCAAATATGTGGGCTTAAAGCAGGCTGAAAAACAGGTGATACTGATGAAATAGCACACAACACATGTTGCCCCAGAGAAGAGGCTTTATTCCTGGCTACATTACATGCAGGAGGCCTCCCTGGACCAGCCTGGACCAGCCTGCACCAGCCTGCACCAGCTGCATCTCCCCCCAAGTTGTGGGCTTAAAGCAGGCTGAAAAACAGGTGACACTGATGAAATAGCACACAACACATGTTGCCCCAGAGAAGAGGCTTTATTCCTGGCTACATTACATGCAGGAGGCCTCCCTGGACCAGCCTGGACCAGCCTGCACCAGCCTGCACCAGCTGCATCTCCCCCCAAGTTGTGGGCTTAAAGCAGGCTGAAAAACAGGTGACACTGATGAAATAGCACACAACACATGTTACCCCAGAGAAGAGGCTTCATTCCTGGCTACATTACATGCAGGAGGCCTCCCTGGAACAGCATCAACCAGCCTGCACCAGCTGCATCTCCCCCAAATATGTGGGCTTAAAGCAGGCTGAAAAACAGGTGATACTGATGAAATAGCACACAACACATGTTGCCCCAGAGAAGAGGCTTTATTCCTGGCTACATTACATGCAGGAGGCCTCCCTGGACCAGCCTGGACCAGCCTGCACCAGCCTGCACCAGCTGCATCTCCCCCCAAGTTGTGGGCTTAAAGCAGGCTGAAAAACAGGTGACACTGATGAAATAGCACACAACACATGTTGCCCCAGAGAAGAGGCTTTATTCCTGGCTACATTACATGCAGGAGGCCTCCCTGGACCAGCCTGGACCAGCCTGCACCAGCCTGCACCAGCTGCATCTCCCCCCAAGTTGTGGGCTTAAAGCAGGCTGAAAAACAGGTGACACTGATGAAATAGCACACAACACATGTTGCCCCAGAGAAGAGGCTTTATTCCTGGCTACATTACATGCAGGAGGCCTCCCTGGACCAGCCTGGACCAGCCTGCACCAGCCTGCACCAGCTGCATCTCCCCCCAAGTTGTGGGCTTAAAGCAGGCTGAAAAACAGGTGACACTGATGAAATAGCACACAACACATGTTGCCCCAGAGAAGAGGCTTTATTCCTGGCTACATTACATGCAGGAGGCCTCCCTGGAACAGCATCAACCAGCCTGCCCCATACTGCACATAACATCCCAAGTTGTGGGCTTAAAGCAGGCTGAAAAACAGGTGACACTGATGAAATAGCACACAACACATGTTGCCCCAGAGAAGAGGCTTTATTCCTGGCTACATTACATGCAGGAGGCCTCCCTGGACCAGCCTGCACCAGCCTGCACCAGCTGCATCTCCCCCCAAGTTGTGGGCTTAAAGCAGGCTGAAAAACAGGTGACACTGATGAAATAGCACACAACACATGTTACCCCGGAGAAGAGGCTTTATTCCTGGCTACATTACATGCAGAAGGCCTCACTGGAACAGCATCAACCAGCCTGCCCCATACTGCACATAACATCCCAAGTTGTGGGCTTAAAGCAGGCTGAAAAACAGGTGATACTGATGAAATAGCACACAACACATGTTGCCCCAGAGAAGAGGCTTTATTCCTGGCTACATTACATGCAGGAGGCCTCCCTGGACCAGCCTGGACCAGCCTGCACCAGCCTGCACCAGCTGCATCTCCCCCCAAGTTGTGGGCTTAAAGCAGGCTGAAAAACAGGTGACACTGATGAAATAGCACACAACACATGTTACCCCAGAGAAGAGGCTTCATTCCTGGCTACATTACATGCAGGAGGCCTCCCTGGAACAGCATCAACCAGCCTGCACCAGCTGCATCTCCCCCAAATATGTGGGCTTAAAGCAGGCTGAAAAACAGGTGATACTGATGAAATAGCACACAACACATGTTGCCCCAGAGAAGAGGCTTTATTCCTGGCTACATTACATGCAGGAGGCCTCCCTGGACCAGCCTGGACCAGCCTGCACCAGCCTGCACCAGCTGCATCTCCCCCCAAGTTGTGGGCTTAAAGCAGGCTGAAAAACAGGTGACACTGATGAAATAGCACACAACACATGTTGCCCCAGAGAAGAGGCTTTATTCCTGGCTACATTACATGCAGGAGGCCTCCCTGGACCAGCCTGGACCAGCCTGCACCAGCCTGCACCAGCTGCATCTCCCCCCAAGTTGTGGGCTTAAAGCAGGCTGAAAAACAGGTGACACTGATGAAATAGCACACAACACATGTTGCCCCAGAGAAGAGGCTTTATTCCTGGCTACATTACATGCAGGAGGCCTCCCTGGACCAGCCTGGACCAGCCTGCACCAGCCTGCACCAGCTGCATCTCCCCCCAAGTTGTGGGCTTAAAGCAGGCTGAAAAACAGGTGACACTGATGAAATAGCACACAACACATGTTGCCCCAGAGAAGAGGCTTTATTCCTGGCTACATTACATGCAGGAGGCCTCCCTGGAACAGCATCAACCAGCCTGCCCCATACTGCACATAACATCCCAAGTTGTGGGCTTAAAGCAGGCTGAAAAACAGGTGACACTGATGAAATAGCACACAACACATGTTGCCCCAGAGAAGAGGCTTTATTCCTGGCTACATTACATGCAGGAGGCCTCACTGGAACAGCATCAACCAGCTGCATCTCCCCCCAAGAGGTGGGCTTAAAGCAGGCTGAAAAACAGGTGATACTGATTAAATAGCACACATCACACGTTACCCCAGAGAAGAGGCTTCATTCCTGGCTAAAGGGCCTCCACAACGCCTCCCTGGACCAGCCTGCACCAGCTGCATCTCCCCCCAAGAGGTGGGCTTAAAGCAGGCTGAAAAACAGGTGATACTGATGAAATAGCACACAACACATGTTACCCCAGAGAAGAGGCTTTATTCCTGGCTACATTACATGCAGGAGGCCTCCCTGGACCAGCCTGCACCAGCCTGCACCAGCTGCATCTCCCCCCAAGTTGTGGGCTTAAAGCAGGCTGAAAAACAGGTGACACTGATGAAATAGCACACAACACATGTTACCCCGGAGAAGAGGCTTTATTCCTGGCTACATTACATGCAGAAGGCCTCACTGGAACAGCATCAACCAGCCTGCCCCATACTGCACATAACATCCCAAGTTGTGGGCTTAAAGCAGGCTGAAAAACAGGTGATACTGATGAAATAGCACACAACACATGTTGCCCCAGAGAAGAGGCTTTATTCCTGGCTACATTACATGCAGGAGGCCTCCCTGGACCAGCCTGGACCAGCCTGCACCAGCCTGCACCAGCTGCATCTCCCCCCAAGTTGTGGGCTTAAAGCAGGCTGAAAAACAGGTGACACTGATGAAATAGCACACAACACATGTTACCCCGGAGAAGAGGCTTTATTCCTGGCTACATTACATGCAGAAGGCCTCACTGGAACAGCATCAACCAGCCTGCCCCATACTGCACATAACATCCCAAGTTGTGGGCTTAAAGCAGGCTGAAAAACAGGTGATACTGATGAAATAGCACACAACACATGTTACCCCAGAGAAGAGGCTTTATTCCTGGCTAAAGGACCTCCACAACGCCTCCCTGGAACAGCATCAACCAGCCTGCTCCATACTGCACATAACATCCCAAGTTGTGGGCTTAAAGCAGGCTGAAAACAGGTGATACTGATGAAATAGCACACAACACACGTTACCCCAGAGAAGAGGCTTTATTCCTGGCTACATTACATGCAGGAGGCCTCCCTGGAACAGCATCAACCAGCCTGCCCCATACTGCACATAACATCCCAAGTTGTGGGCTTAAAGCAGGCTGAAAACAGGTGATACTGATGAAATAGCACACAACACATGTTACCCCAGAGAAGAGGCTTTATTCCTGGCTACATTACATGCAGGAGGCCTCACTGGAACAGCATCAACCAGCTGCATCTCCCCCCAAGAGGTGGGCTTAAAGCAGGCTGAAAAACAGGTGATACTGATGAAATAGCACACAACACACGTTACCCCAGAGAAGAGGCTTCATTCCTGGCTAAAGGGCCTCCACAACGCCTCCCTGGACCAGCCTGCACCAGCTGCATCTCCCCCCAAGAGGTGGGCTTAAAGCAGGCTGAAAAACAGGTGATACTGATGAAATAGCACACAACACATGTTACCCCAGAGAAGAGGCTTCATTCCTGGCTACATTACATGCAGGAGGCCTCCCTGGAACAGCATCAACCAGCCTGCACCAGCTGCATCTCCCCCAAATATGTGGGCTTAAAGCAGGCTGAAAAACAGGTGATACTGATGAAATAGCACACAACACATGTTGCCCCAGAGAAGAGGCTTTATTCCTGGCTACATTACATGCAGGAGGCCTCCCTGGACCAGCCTGGACCAGCCTGCACCAGCCTGCACCAGCTGCATCTCCCCCCAAGTTGTGGGCTTAAAGCAGGCTGAAAAACAGGTGACACTGATGAAATAGCACACAACACATGTTGCCCCAGAGAAGAGGCTTTATTCCTGGCTACATTACATGCAGGAGGCCTCCCTGGACCAGCCTGGACCAGCCTGCACCAGCCTGCACCAGCTGCATCTCCCCCCAAGTTGTGGGCTTAAAGCAGGCTGAAAAACAGGTGACACTGATGAAATAGCACACAACACATGTTGCCCCAGAGAAGAGGCTTTATTCCTGGCTACATTACATGCAGGAGGCCTCCCTGGACCAGCCTGGACCAGCCTGCACCAGCCTGCACCAGCTGCATCTCCCCCCAAGTTGTGGGCTTAAAGCAGGCTGAAAAACAGGTGACACTGATGAAATAGCACACAACACATGTTGCCCCAGAGAAGAGGCTTTATTCCTGGCTACATTACATGCAGGAGGCCTCCCTGGAACAGCATCAACCAGCCTGCCCCATACTGCACATAACATCCCAAGTTGTGGGCTTAAAGCAGGCTGAAAAACAGGTGACACTGATGAAATAGCACACAACACATGTTGCCCCCAGAGAAGAGGCTTTATTCCTGGCTACATTACATGCAGGAGGCCTCCCTGGACCAGCCTGCACCAGCCTGCACCAGCTGCATCTCCCCCCAAGTTGTGGGCTTAAAGCAGGCTGAAAAACAGGTGACACTGATGAAATAGCACACAACACATGTTACCCCGGAGAAGAGGCTTTATTCCTGGCTACATTACATGCAGAAGGCCTCACTGGAACAGCATCAACCAGCCTGCCCCATACTGCACATAACATCCCAAGTTGTGGGCTTAAAGCAGGCTGAAAAACAGGTGATACTGATGAAATAGCACACAACACATGTTGCCCCAGAGAAGAGGCTTTATTCCTGGCTACATTACATGCAGGAGGCCTCCCTGGACCAGCCTGGACCAGCCTGCACCAGCCTGCACCAGCTGCATCTCCCCCCAAGTTGTGGGCTTAAAGCAGGCTGAAAAACAGGTGACACTGATGAAATAGCACACAACACATGTTACCCCAGAGAAGAGGCTTCATTCCTGGCTACATTACATGCAGGAGGCCTCCCTGGAACAGCATCAACCAGCCTGCACCAGCTGCATCTCCCCCAAATATGTGGGCTTAAAGCAGGCTGAAAAACAGGTGATACTGATGAAATAGCACACAACACATGTTGCCCCAGAGAAGAGGCTTTATTCCTGGCTACATTACATGCAGGAGGCCTCCCTGGACCAGCCTGGACCAGCCTGCACCAGCCTGCACCAGCTGCATCTCCCCCCAAGTTGTGGGCTTAAAGCAGGCTGAAAAACAGGTGACACTGATGAAATAGCACACAACACATGTTACCCCAGAGAAGAGGCTTCATTCCTGGCTACATTACATGCAGGAGGCCTCCCTGGAACAGCATCAACCAGCCTGCACCAGCTGCATCTCCCCCAAATATGTGGGCTTAAAGCAGGCTGAAAAACAGGTGATACTGATGAAATAGCACACAACACATGTTGCCCCAGAGAAGAGGCTTTATTCCTGGCTACATTACATGCAGGAGGCCTCCCTGGACCAGCCTGGACCAGCCTGCACCAGCCTGCACCAGCTGCATCTCCCCCCAAGTTGTGGGCTTAAAGCAGGCTGAAAAACAGGTGACACTGATGAAATAGCACACAACACATGTTGCCCCAGAGAAGAGGCTTTATTCCTGGCTACATTACATGCAGGAGGCCTCCCTGGACCAGCCTGGACCAGCCTGCACCAGCCTGCACCAGCTGCATCTCCCCCCAAGTTGTGGGCTTAAAGCAGGCTGAAAAACAGGTGACACTGATGAAATAGCACACAACACATGTTACCCCAGAGAAGAGGCTTCATTCCTGGCTACATTACATGCAGGAGGCCTCCCTGGAACAGCATCAACCAGCCTGCACCAGCTGCATCTCCCCCAAATATGTGGGCTTAAAGCAGGCTGAAAAACAGGTGATACTGATGAAATAGCACACAACACATGTTGCCCCAGAGAAGAGGCTTTATTCCTGGCTACATTACATGCAGGAGGCCTCCCTGGACCAGCCTGGACCAGCCTGCACCAGCCTGCACCAGCTGCATCTCCCCCCAAGTTGTGGGCTTAAAGCAGGCTGAAAAACAGGTGACACTGATGAAATAGCACACAACACATGTTGCCCCAGAGAAGAGGCTTTATTCCTGGCTACATTACATGCAGGAGGCCTCCCTGGACCAGCCTGGACCAGCCTGCACCAGCCTGCACCAGCTGCATCTCCCCCCAAGTTGTGGGCTTAAAGCAGGCTGAAAAACAGGTGACACTGATGAAATAGCACACAACACATGTTGCCCCAGAGAAGAGGCTTTATTCCTGGCTACATTACATGCAGGAGGCCTCCCTGGACCAGCCTGGACCAGCCTGCACCAGCCTGCACCAGCTGCATCTCCCCCCAAGTTGTGGGCTTAAAGCAGGCTGAAAAACAGGTGACACTGATGAAATAGCACACAACACATGTTGCCCCAGAGAAGAGGCTTTATTCCTGGCTACATTACATGCAGGAGGCCTCCCTGGAACAGCATCAACCAGCCTGCCCCATACTGCACATAACATCCCAAGTTGTGGGCTTAAAGCAGGCTGAAAAACAGGTGACACTGATGAAATAGCACACAACACATGTTGCCCCAGAGAAGAGGCTTTATTCCTGGCTACATTACATGCAGGAGGCCTCCCTGGACCAGCCTGCACCAGCCTGCACCAGCTGCATCTCCCCCCAAGTTGTGGGCTTAAAGCAGGCTGAAAAACAGGTGACACTGATGAAATAGCACACAACACATGTTACCCCGGAGAAGAGGCTTTATTCCTGGCTACATTACATGCAGAAGGCCTCACTGGAACAGCATCAACCAGCCTGCCCCATACTGCACATAACATCCCAAGTTGTGGGCTTAAAGCAGGCTGAAAAACAGGTGATACTGATGAAATAGCACACAACACATGTTGCCCCAGAGAAGAGGCTTTATTCCTGGCTACATTACATGCAGGAGGCCTCCCTGGACCAGCCTGGACCAGCCTGCACCAGCCTGCACCAGCTGCATCTCCCCCCAAGTTGTGGGCTTAAAGCAGGCTGAAAAACAGGTGACACTGATGAAATAGCACACAACACATGTTACCCCAGAGAAGAGGCTTCATTCCTGGCTACATTACATGCAGGAGGCCTCCCTGGAACAGCATCAACCAGCCTGCACCAGCTGCATCTCCCCCAAATATGTGGGCTTAAAGCAGGCTGAAAAACAGGTGATACTGATGAAATAGCACACAACACATGTTGCCCCAGAGAAGAGGCTTTATTCCTGGCTACATTACATGCAGGAGGCCTCCCTGGACCAGCCTGGACCAGCCTGCACCAGCCTGCACCAGCTGCATCTCCCCCCAAGTTGTGGGCTTAAAGCAGGCTGAAAAACAGGTGACACTGATGAAATAGCACACAACACATGTTGCCCCAGAGAAGAGGCTTTATTCCTGGCTACATTACATGCAGGAGGCCTCCCTGGACCAGCCTGGACCAGCCTGCACCAGCCTGCACCAGCTGCATCTCCCCCCAAGTTGTGGGCTTAAAGCAGGCTGAAAAACAGGTGACACTGATGAAATAGCACACAACACATGTTGCCCCAGAGAAGAGGCTTTATTCCTGGCTACATTACATGCAGGAGGCCTCCCTGGACCAGCCTGGACCAGCCTGCACCAGCCTGCACCAGCTGCATCTCCCCCCAAGTTGTGGGCTTAAAGCAGGCTGAAAAACAGGTGACACTGATGAAATAGCACACAACACATGTTGCCCCAGAGAAGAGGCTTTATTCCTGGCTACATTACATGCAGGAGGCCTCCCTGGAACAGCATCAACCAGCCTGCCCCATACTGCACATAACATCCCAAGTTGTGGGCTTAAAGCAGGCTGAAAAACAGGTGACACTGATGAAATAGCACACAACACATGTTGCCCCAGAGAAGAGGCTTTATTCCTGGCTACATTACATGCAGGAGGCCTCACTGGAACAGCATCAACCAGCTGCATCTCCCCCCAAGAGGTGGGCTTAAAGCAGGCTGAAAAACAGGTGATACTGATTAAATAGCACACATCACACGTTACCCCAGAGAAGAGGCTTCATTCCTGGCTAAAGGGCCTCCACAACGCCTCCCTGGACCAGCCTGCACCAGCTGCATCTCCCCCCAAGAGGTGGGCTTAAAGCAGGCTGAAAAACAGGTGATACTGATGAAATAGCACACAACACATGTTACCCCAGAGAAGAGGCTTTATTCCTGGCTACATTACATGCAGGAGGCCTCCCTGGACCAGCCTGCACCAGCCTGCACCAGCTGCATCTCCCCCCAAGTTGTGGGCTTAAAGCAGGCTGAAAAACAGGTGACACTGATGAAATAGCACACAACACATGTTACCCCGGAGAAGAGGCTTTATTCCTGGCTACATTACATGCAGAAGGCCTCACTGGAACAGCATCAACCAGCCTGCCCCATACTGCACATAACATCCCAAGTTGTGGGCTTAAAGCAGGCTGAAAAACAGGTGATACTGATGAAATAGCACACAACACATGTTGCCCCAGAGAAGAGGCTTTATTCCTGGCTACATTACATGCAGGAGGCCTCCCTGGACCAGCCTGGACCAGCCTGCACCAGCCTGCACCAGCTGCATCTCCCCCCAAGTTGTGGGCTTAAAGCAGGCTGAAAAACAGGTGACACTGATGAAATAGCACACAACACATGTTACCCCGGAGAAGAGGCTTTATTCCTGGCTACATTACATGCAGAAGGCCTCACTGGAACAGCATCAACCAGCCTGCCCCATACTGCACATAACATCCCAAGTTGTGGGCTTAAAGCAGGCTGAAAAACAGGTGATACTGATGAAATAGCACACAACACATGTTACCCCAGAGAAGAGGCTTTATTCCTGGCTAAAGGACCTCCACAACGCCTCCCTGGAACAGCATCAACCAGCCTGCTCCATACTGCACATAACATCCCAAGTTGTGGGCTTAAAGCAGGCTGAAAACAGGTGATACTGATGAAATAGCACACAACACACGTTACCCCAGAGAAGAGGCTTTATTCCTGGCTACATTACATGCAGGAGGCCTCCCTGGAACAGCATCAACCAGCCTGCCCCATACTGCACATAACATCCCAAGTTGTGGGCTTAAAGCAGGCTGAAAACAGGTGATACTGATGAAATAGCACACAACACATGTTACCCCAGAGAAGAGGCTTTATTCCTGGCTACATTACATGCAGGAGGCCTCACTGGAACAGCATCAACCAGCTGCATCTCCCCCCAAGAGGTGGGCTTAAAGCAGGCTGAAAAACAGGTGATACTGATGAAATAGCACACAACACACGTTACCCCAGAGAAGAGGCTTCATTCCTGGCTAAAGGGCCTCCACAACGCCTCCCTGGACCAGCCTGCACCAGCTGCATCTCCCCCCAAGAGGTGGGCTTAAAGCAGGCTGAAAAACAGGTGATACTGATGAAATAGCACACAACACATGTTACCCCAGAGAAGAGGCTTCATTCCTGGCTACATTACATGCAGGAGGCCTCCCTGGAACAGCATCAACCAGCCTGCACCAGCTGCATCTCCCCCAAATATGTGGGCTTAAAGCAGGCTGAAAAACAGGTGATACTGATGAAATAGCACACAACACATGTTGCCCCAGAGAAGAGGCTTTATTCCTGGCTACATTACATGCAGGAGGCCTCCCTGGACCAGCCTGGACCAGCCTGCACCAGCCTGCACCAGCTGCATCTCCCCCCAAGTTGTGGGCTTAAAGCAGGCTGAAAAACAGGTGACACTGATGAAATAGCACACAACACATGTTGCCCCAGAGAAGAGGCTTTATTCCTGGCTACATTACATGCAGGAGGCCTCCCTGGACCAGCCTGGACCAGCCTGCACCAGCCTGCACCAGCTGCATCTCCCCCCAAGTTGTGGGCTTAAAGCAGGCTGAAAAACAGGTGACACTGATGAAATAGCACACAACACATGTTGCCCCAGAGAAGAGGCTTTATTCCTGGCTACATTACATGCAGGAGGCCTCCCTGGACCAGCCTGGACCAGCCTGCACCAGCCTGCACCAGCTGCATCTCCCCCCAAGTTGTGGGCTTAAAGCAGGCTGAAAAACAGGTGACACTGATGAAATAGCACACAACACATGTTGCCCCAGAGAAGAGGCTTTATTCCTGGCTACATTACATGCAGGAGGCCTCCCTGGAACAGCATCAACCAGCCTGCCCCATACTGCACATAACATCCCAAGTTGTGGGCTTAAAGCAGGCTGAAAAACAGGTGACACTGATGAAATAGCACACAACACATGTTGCCCCAGAGAAGAGGCTTTATTCCTGGCTACATTACATGCAGGAGGCCTCCCTGGACCAGCCTGCACCAGCCTGCACCAGCTGCATCTCCCCCCAAGTTGTGGGCTTAAAGCAGGCTGAAAAACAGGTGACACTGATGAAATAGCACACAACACATGTTACCCCGGAGAAGAGGCTTTATTCCTGGCTACATTACATGCAGAAGGCCTCACTGGAACAGCATCAACCAGCCTGCCCCATACTGCACATAACATCCCAAGTTGTGGGCTTAAAGCAGGCTGAAAAACAGGTGATACTGATGAAATAGCACACAACACATGTTGCCCCAGAGAAGAGGCTTTATTCCTGGCTACATTACATGCAGGAGGCCTCCCTGGACCAGCCTGGACCAGCCTGCACCAGCCTGCACCAGCTGCATCTCCCCCCAAGTTGTGGGCTTAAAGCAGGCTGAAAAACAGGTGACACTGATGAAATAGCACACAACACATGTTACCCCAGAGAAGAGGCTTCATTCCTGGCTACATTACATGCAGGAGGCCTCCCTGGAACAGCATCAACCAGCCTGCACCAGCTGCATCTCCCCCAAATATGTGGGCTTAAAGCAGGCTGAAAAACAGGTGATACTGATGAAATAGCACACAACACATGTTGCCCCAGAGAAGAGGCTTTATTCCTGGCTACATTACATGCAGGAGGCCTCCCTGGACCAGCCTGGACCAGCCTGCACCAGCCTGCACCAGCTGCATCTCCCCCCAAGTTGTGGGCTTAAAGCAGGCTGAAAAACAGGTGACACTGATGAAATAGCACACAACACATGTTACCCCAGAGAAGAGGCTTCATTCCTGGCTACATTACATGCAGGAGGCCTCCCTGGAACAGCATCAACCAGCCTGCACCAGCTGCATCTCCCCCAAATATGTGGGCTTAAAGCAGGCTGAAAAACAGGTGATACTGATGAAATAGCACACAACACATGTTGCCCCAGAGAAGAGGCTTTATTCCTGGCTACATTACATGCAGGAGGCCTCCCTGGACCAGCCTGGACCAGCCTGCACCAGCCTGCACCAGCTGCATCTCCCCCCAAGTTGTGGGCTTAAAGCAGGCTGAAAAACAGGTGACACTGATGAAATAGCACACAACACATGTTGCCCCAGAGAAGAGGCTTTATTCCTGGCTACATTACATGCAGGAGGCCTCCCTGGACCAGCCTGGACCAGCCTGCACCAGCCTGCACCAGCTGCATCTCCCCCCAAGTTGTGGGCTTAAAGCAGGCTGAAAAACAGGTGACACTGATGAAATAGCACACAACACATGTTACCCCAGAGAAGAGGCTTCATTCCTGGCTACATTACATGCAGGAGGCCTCCCTGGAACAGCATCAACCAGCCTGCACCAGCTGCATCTCCCCCAAATATGTGGGCTTAAAGCAGGCTGAAAAACAGGTGATACTGATGAAATAGCACACAACACATGTTGCCCCAGAGAAGAGGCTTTATTCCTGGCTACATTACATGCAGGAGGCCTCCCTGGACCAGCCTGGACCAGCCTGCACCAGCCTGCACCAGCTGCATCTCCCCCCAAGTTGTGGGCTTAAAGCAGGCTGAAAAACAGGTGACACTGATGAAATAGCACACAACACATGTTGCCCCAGAGAAGAGGCTTTATTCCTGGCTACATTACATGCAGGAGGCCTCCCTGGACCAGCCTGGACCAGCCTGCACCAGCCTGCACCAGCTGCATCTCCCCCCAAGTTGTGGGCTTAAAGCAGGCTGAAAAACAGGTGACACTGATGAAATAGCACACAACACATGTTGCCCCAGAGAAGAGGCTTTATTCCTGGCTACATTACATGCAGGAGGCCTCCCTGGACCAGCCTGGACCAGCCTGCACCAGCCTGCACCAGCTGCATCTCCCCCCAAGTTGTGGGCTTAAAGCAGGCTGAAAAACAGGTGACACTGATGAAATAGCACACAACACATGTTGCCCCAGAGAAGAGGCTTTATTCCTGGCTACATTACATGCAGGAGGCCTCCCTGGAACAGCATCAACCAGCCTGCCCCATACTGCACATAACATCCCAAGTTGTGGGCTTAAAGCAGGCTGAAAAACAGGTGACACTGATGAAATAGCACACAACACATGTTGCCCCAGAGAAGAGGCTTTATTCCTGGCTACATTACATGCAGGAGGCCTCCCTGGACCAGCCTGCACCAGCCTGCACCAGCTGCATCTCCCCCCAAGTTGTGGGCTTAAAGCAGGCTGAAAAACAGGTGACACTGATGAAATAGCACACAACACATGTTACCCCGGAGAAGAGGCTTTATTCCTGGCTACATTACATGCAGAAGGCCTCACTGGAACAGCATCAACCAGCCTGCCCCATACTGCACATAACATCCCAAGTTGTGGGCTTAAAGCAGGCTGAAAAACAGGTGATACTGATGAAATAGCACACAACACATGTTGCCCCAGAGAAGAGGCTTTATTCCTGGCTACATTACATGCAGGAGGCCTCCCTGGACCAGCCTGGACCAGCCTGCACCAGCCTGCACCAGCTGCATCTCCCCCCAAGTTGTGGGCTTAAAGCAGGCTGAAAAACAGGTGACACTGATGAAATAGCACACAACACATGTTACCCCAGAGAAGAGGCTTCATTCCTGGCTACATTACATGCAGGAGGCCTCCCTGGAACAGCATCAACCAGCCTGCACCAGCTGCATCTCCCCCAAATATGTGGGCTTAAAGCAGGCTGAAAAACAGGTGATACTGATGAAATAGCACACAACACATGTTGCCCCAGAGAAGAGGCTTTATTCCTGGCTACATTACATGCAGGAGGCCTCCCTGGACCAGCCTGGACCAGCCTGCACCAGCCTGCACCAGCTGCATCTCCCCCCAAGTTGTGGGCTTAAAGCAGGCTGAAAAACAGGTGACACTGATGAAATAGCACACAACACATGTTGCCCCAGAGAAGAGGCTTTATTCCTGGCTACATTACATGCAGGAGGCCTCCCTGGACCAGCCTGGACCAGCCTGCACCAGCCTGCACCAGCTGCATCTCCCCCCAAGTTGTGGGCTTAAAGCAGGCTGAAAAACAGGTGACACTGATGAAATAGCACACAACACATGTTGCCCCAGAGAAGAGGCTTTATTCCTGGCTACATTACATGCAGGAGGCCTCCCTGGACCAGCCTGGACCAGCCTGCACCAGCCTGCACCAGCTGCATCTCCCCCCAAGTTGTGGGCTTAAAGCAGGCTGAAAAACAGGTGACACTGATGAAATAGCACACAACACATGTTGCCCCAGAGAAGAGGCTTTATTCCTGGCTACATTACATGCAGGAGGCCTCCCTGGAACAGCATCAACCAGCCTGCCCCATACTGCACATAACATCCCAAGTTGTGGGCTTAAAGCAGGCTGAAAAACAGGTGACACTGATGAAATAGCACACAACACATGTTGCCCCAGAGAAGAGGCTTTATTCCTGGCTACATTACATGCAGGAGGCCTCACTGGAACAGCATCAACCAGCTGCATCTCCCCCCAAGAGGTGGGCTTAAAGCAGGCTGAAAAACAGGTGATACTGATTAAATAGCACACATCACACGTTACCCCAGAGAAGAGGCTTCATTCCTGGCTAAAGGGCCTCCACAACGCCTCCCTGGACCAGCCTGCACCAGCTGCATCTCCCCCCAAGAGGTGGGCTTAAAGCAGGCTGAAAAACAGGTGATACTGATGAAATAGCACACAACACATGTTACCCCAGAGAAGAGGCTTTATTCCTGGCTACATTACATGCAGGAGGCCTCCCTGGACCAGCCTGCACCAGCCTGCACCAGCTGCATCTCCCCCAAGTTGTGGGCTTAAAGCAGGCTGAAAAACAGGTGACACTGATGAAATAGCACACAACACATGTTACCCCGGAGAAGAGGCTTTATTCCTGGCTACATTACATGCAGAAGGCCTCACTGGAACAGCATCAACCAGCCTGCCCCATACTGCACATAACATCCCAAGTTGTGGCTTAAAGCAGGCTGAAAAACAGGTGATACTGATGAAATAGCACACAACACATGTTGCCCCAGAGAAGAGGCTTTATTCCTGGCTACATTACATGCAGGAGGCCTCCCTGGACCAGCCTGGACCAGCCTGCACCAGCCTGCACCAGCTGCATCTCCCCCCAAGTTGTGGGCTTAAAGCAGGCTGAAAAACAGGTGACACTGATGAAATAGCACACAACACATGTTACCCCGGAGAAGAGGCTTTATTCCTGGCTACATTACATGCAGAAGGCCTCACTGGAACAGCATCAACCAGCCTGCCCCATACTGCACATAACATCCCAAGTTGTGGGCTTAAAGCAGGCTGAAAAACAGGTGATACTGATGAAATAGCACACAACACATGTTACCCCAGAGAAGAGGCTTTATTCCTGGCTAAAGGACCTCCACAACGCCTCCCTGGAACAGCATCAACCAGCCTGCTCCATACTGCACATAACATCCCAAGTTGTGGGCTTAAAGCAGGCTGAAAACAGGTGATACTGATGAAATAGCACACAACACACGTTACCCCAGAGAAGAGGCTTTATTCCTGGCTACATTACATGCAGGAGGCCTCCCTGGAACAGCATCAACCAGCCTGCCCCATACTGCACATAACATCCCAAGTTGTGGGCTTAAAGCAGGCTGAAAACAGGTGATACTGATGAAATAGCACACAACACATGTTACCCCAGAGAAGAGGCTTTATTCCTGGCTACATTACATGCAGGAGGCCTCACTGGAACAGCATCAACCAGCTGCATCTCCCCCCAAGAGGTGGGCTTAAAGCAGGCTGAAAAACAGGTGATACTGATGAAATAGCACACAACACACGTTACCCCAGAGAAGAGGCTTCATTCCTGGCTAAAGGGCCTCCACAACGCCTCCCTGGACCAGCCTGCACCAGCTGCATCTCCCCCCAAGAGGTGGGCTTAAAGCAGGCTGAAAAACAGGTGATACTGATGAAATAGCACACAACACATGTTACCCCAGAGAAGAGGCTTCATTCCTGGCTACATTACATGCAGGAGGCCTCCCTGGAACAGCATCAACCAGCCTGCACCAGCTGCATCTCCCCCAAATATGTGGGCTTAAAGCAGGCTGAAAAACAGGTGATACTGATGAAATAGCACACAACACATGTTGCCCCAGAGAAGAGGCTTTATTCCTGGCTACATTACATGCAGGAGGCCTCCCTGGACCAGCCTGGACCAGCCTGCACCAGCCTGCACCAGCTGCATCTCCCCCCAAGTTGTGGGCTTAAAGCAGGCTGAAAAACAGGTGACACTGATGAAATAGCACACAACACATGTTGCCCCAGAGAAGAGGCTTTATTCCTGGCTACATTACATGCAGGAGGCCTCCCTGGACCAGCCTGGACCAGCCTGCACCAGCCTGCACCAGCTGCATCTCCCCCCAAGTTGTGGGCTTAAAGCAGGCTGAAAAACAGGTGACACTGATGAAATAGCACACAACACATGTTGCCCCAGAGAAGAGGCTTTATTCCTGGCTACATTACATGCAGGAGGCCTCCCTGGACCAGCCTGGACCAGCCTGCACCAGCCTGCACCAGCTGCATCTCCCCCCAAGTTGTGGGCTTAAAGCAGGCTGAAAAACAGGTGACACTGATGAAATAGCACACAACACATGTTGCCCCAGAGAAGAGGCTTTATTCCTGGCTACATTACATGCAGGAGGCCTCCCTGGAACAGCATCAACCAGCCTGCCCCATACTGCACATAACATCCCAAGTTGTGGGCTTAAAGCAGGCTGAAAAACAGGTGACACTGATGAAATAGCACACAACACATGTTGCCCCAGAGAAGAGGCTTTATTCCTGGCTACATTACATGCAGGAGGCCTCCCTGGACCAGCCTGCACCAGCCTGCACCAGCTGCATCTCCCCCCAAGTTGTGGGCTTAAAGCAGGCTGAAAAACAGGTGACACTGATGAAATAGCACACAACACATGTTACCCCGGAGAAGAGGCTTTATTCCTGGCTACATTACATGCAGAAGGCCTCACTGGAACAGCATCAACCAGCCTGCCCCATACTGCACATAACATCCCAAGTTGTGGGCTTAAAGCAGGCTGAAAAACAGGTGATACTGATGAAATAGCACACAACACATGTTGCCCCAGAGAAGAGGCTTTATTCCTGGCTACATTACATGCAGGAGGCCTCCCTGGACCAGCCTGGACCAGCCTGCACCAGCCTGCACCAGCTGCATCTCCCCCCAAGTTGTGGGCTTAAAGCAGGCTGAAAAACAGGTGACACTGATGAAATAGCACACAACACATGTTACCCCAGAGAAGAGGCTTCATTCCTGGCTACATTACATGCAGGAGGCCTCCCTGGAACAGCATCAACCAGCCTGCACCAGCTGCATCTCCCCCAAATATGTGGGCTTAAAGCAGGCTGAAAAACAGGTGATACTGATGAAATAGCACACAACACATGTTGCCCCAGAGAAGAGGCTTTATTCCTGGCTACATTACATGCAGGAGGCCTCCCTGGACCAGCCTGGACCAGCCTGCACCAGCCTGCACCAGCTGCATCTCCCCCCAAGTTGTGGGCTTAAAGCAGGCTGAAAAACAGGTGACACTGATGAAATAGCCCACAACACATGTTACCCCAGAGAAGAGGCTTCATTCCTGGCTACATTACATGCAGGAGGCCTCCCTGGAACAGCATCAACCAGCCTGCACCAGCTGCATCTCCCCCAAATATGTGGGCTTAAAGCAGGCTGAAAAACAGGTGATACTGATGAAATAGCACACAACACATGTTGCCCCAGAGAAGAGGCTTTATTCCTGGCTACATTACATGCAGGAGGCCTCCCTGGACCAGCCTGGACCAGCCTGCACCAGCCTGCACCAGCTGCATCTCCCCCCAAGTTGTGGGCTTAAAGCAGGCTGAAAAACAGGTGACACTGATGAAATAGCACACAACACATGTTGCCCCAGAGAAGAGGCTTTATTCCTGGCTACATTACATGCAGGAGGCCTCCCTGGACCAGCCTGGACCAGCCTGCACCAGCCTGCACCAGCTGCATCTCCCCCCAAGTTGTGGGCTTAAAGCAGGCTGAAAAACAGGTGACACTGATGAAATAGCACACAACACATGTTACCCCAGAGAAGAGGCTTCATTCCTGGCTACATTACATGCAGGAGGCCTCCCTGGAACAGCATCAACCAGCCTGCACCAGCTGCATCTCCCCCAAATATGTGGGCTTAAAGCAGGCTGAAAAACAGGTGATACTGATGAAATAGCACACAACACATGTTGCCCCAGAGAAGAGGCTTTATTCCTGGCTACATTACATGCAGGAGGCCTCCCTGGACCAGCCTGGACCAGCCTGCACCAGCCTGCACCAGCTGCATCTCCCCCCAAGTTGTGGGCTTAAAGCAGGCTGAAAAACAGGTGACACTGATGAAATAGCACACAACACATGTTGCCCCAGAGAAGAGGCTTTATTCCTGGCTACATTACATGCAGGAGGCCTCCCTGGACCAGCCTGGACCAGCCTGCACCAGCCTGCACCAGCTGCATCTCCCCCCAAGTTGTGGGCTTAAAGCAGGCTGAAAAACAGGTGACACTGATGAAATAGCACACAACACATGTTGCCCCAGAGAAGAGGCTTTATTCCTGGCTACATTACATGCAGGAGGCCTCCCTGGACCAGCCTGGACCAGCCTGCACCAGCCTGCACCAGCTGCATCTCCCCCCAAGTTGTGGGCTTAAAGCAGGCTGAAAAACAGGTGACACTGATGAAATAGCACACAACACATGTTGCCCCAGAGAAGAGGCTTTATTCCTGGCTACATTACATGCAGGAGGCCTCCCTGGAACAGCATCAACCAGCCTGCCCCATACTGCACATAACATCCCAAGTTGTGGGCTTAAAGCAGGCTGAAAAACAGGTGACACTGATGAAATAGCACACAACACATGTTGCCCCAGAGAAGAGGCTTTATTCCTGGCTACATTACATGCAGGAGGCCTCCCTGGACCAGCCTGCACCAGCCTGCACCAGCTGCATCTCCCCCCAAGTTGTGGGCTTAAAGCAGGCTGAAAAACAGGTGACACTGATGAAATAGCACACAACACATGTTACCCCGGAGAAGAGGCTTTATTCCTGGCTACATTACATGCAGAAGGCCTCACTGGAACAGCATCAACCAGCCTGCCCATACTGCACATAACATCCCAAGTTGTGGGCTTAAAGCAGGCTGAAAAAACAGGTGATACTGATGAAATAGCACACAACACATGTTGCCCCAGAGAAGAGGCTTTATTCCTGGCTACATTACATGCAGGAGGCCTCCCTGGACCAGCCTGGACCAGCCTGCACCAGCCTGCACCAGCTGCATCTCCCCCCAAGTTGTGGGCTTAAAGCAGGCTGAAAAACAGGTGACACTGATGAAATAGCACACAACACATGTTACCCCAGAGAAGAGGCTTCATTCCTGGCTACATTACATGCAGGAGGCCTCCCTGGAACAGCATCAACCAGCCTGCACCAGCTGCATCTCCCCCAAATATGTGGGCTTAAAGCAGGCTGAAAAACAGGTGATACTGATGAAATAGCACACAACACATGTTGCCCCAGAGAAGAGGCTTTATTCCTGGCTACATTACATGCAGGAGGCCTCCCTGGACCAGCCTGGACCAGCCTGCACCAGCCTGCACCAGCTGCATCTCCCCCCAAGTTGTGGGCTTAAAGCAGGCTGAAAAACAGGTGACACTGATGAAATAGCACACAACACATGTTGCCCCAGAGAAGAGGCTTTATTCCTGGCTACATTACATGCAGGAGGCCTCCCTGGACCAGCCTGGACCAGCCTGCACCAGCCTGCACCAGCTGCATCTCCCCCCAAGTTGTGGGCTTAAAGCAGGCTGAAAAACAGGTGACACTGATGAAATAGCACACAACACATGTTGCCCCAGAGAAGAGGCTTTATTCCTGGCTACATTACATGCAGGAGGCCTCCCTGGACCAGCCTGGACCAGCCTGCACCAGCCTGCACCAGCTGCATCTCCCCCCAAGTTGTGGGCTTAAAGCAGGCTGAAAAACAGGTGACACTGATGAAATAGCACACAACACATGTTGCCCCAGAGAAGAGGCTTTATTCCTGGCTACATTACATGCAGGAGGCCTCCCTGGAACAGCATCAACCAGCCTGCCCATACTGCACATAACATCCCAAGTTGTGGGCTTAAAGCAGGCTGAAAAACAGGTGACACTGATGAAATAGCACACACACATGTTGCCCCAGAGAAGAGGCTTATTCCTGGCTACATTACATGCAGGAGGCCTCACTGGAACAGCATCAACCAGCTGCATCTCCCCCAAGAGGTGGGCTTAAAGCAGGCTGAAAAACAGGTGATACTGATTAAATAGCACACATCACACGTTACCCCAGAGAAGAGGCTTCATTCCTGGCTAAAGGGCCTCCACAACGCCTCCCTGGACCAGCCTGCACCAGCTGCATCTCCCCCCAAGAGGTGGGCTTAAAGCAGGCTGAAAAACAGGTGATACTGATGAAATAGCACACAACACATGTTACCCCAGAGAAGAGGCTTTATTCCTGGCTACATTACATGCAGGAGGCCTCCCTGGACCAGCCTGCACCAGCCTGCACCAGCTGCATCTCCCCCCAAGTTGTGGGCTTAAAGCAGGCTGAAAAACAGGTGACACTGATGAAATAGCACACAACACATGTTACCCCGGAGAAGAGGCTTTATTCCTGGCTACATTACATGCAGAAGGCCTCACTGGAACAGCATCAACCAGCCTGCCCCATACTGCACATAACATCCCAAGTTGTGGGCTTAAAGCAGGCTGAAAAACAGGTGATACTGATGAAATAGCACACAACACATGTTGCCCCAGAGAAGAGGCTTTATTCCTGGCTACATTACATGCAGGAGGCCTCCCTGGACCAGCCTGGACCAGCCTGCACCAGCCTGCACCAGCTGCATCTCCCCCAAGTTGTGGGCTTAAAGCAGGCTGAAAAACAGGTGACACTGATGAAATAGCACACAACACATGTTACCCCGGAGAAGAGGCTTTATTCCTGGCTACATTACATGCAGAAGGCCTCACTGGAACAGCATCAACCAGCCTGCCCCATACTGCACATAACATCCCAAGTTGTGGGCTTAAAGCAGGCTGAAAAACAGGTGATACTGATGAAATAGCACACAACACATGTTACCCCAGAGAAGAGGCTTTATTCCTGGCTAAAGGACCTCCACAACGCCTCCCTGGAACAGCATCAACCAGCCTGCTCCATACTGCACATAACATCCCAAGTTGTGGGCTTAAAGCAGGCTGAAAACAGGTGATACTGATGAAATAGCACACAACACACGTTACCCCAGAGAAGAGGCTTTATTCCTGGCTACATTACATGCAGGAGGCCTCCCTGGAACAGCATCAACCAGCCTGCCCCATACTGCACATAACATCCCAAGTTGTGGGCTTAAAGCAGGCTGAAAACAGGTGATACTGATGAAATAGCACACAACACATGTTACCCCAGAGAAGAGGCTTTATTCCTGGCTACATTACATGCAGGAGGCCTCACTGGAACAGCATCAACCAGCTGCATCTCCCCCCAAGAGGTGGGCTTAAAGCAGGCTGAAAAACAGGTGATACTGATGAAATAGCACACAACACACGTTACCCCCAGAGAAGAGGCTTCATTCCTGGCTAAAGGGCCTCCACAACGCCTCCCTGGACCAGCCTGCACCAGCTGCATCTCCCCCAAGAGGTGGGCTTAAAGCAGGCTGAAAAACAGGTGATACTGATGAAATAGCACACAACACATGTTACCCCAGAGAAGAGGCTTCATTCCTGGCTACATTACATGCAGGAGGCCTCCCTGGAACAGCATCAACCAGCCTGCACCAGCTGCATCTCCCCCAAATATGTGGGCTTAAAGCAGGCTGAAAAACAGGTGATACTGATGAAATAGCACACAACACATGTTGCCCCAGAGAAGAGGCTTTATTCCTGGCTACATTACATGCAGGAGGCCTCCCTGGACCAGCCTGGACCAGCCTGCACCAGCCTGCACCAGCTGCATCTCCCCCCAAGTTGTGGGCTTAAAGCAGGCTGAAAAACAGGTGACACTGATGAAATAGCACACAACACATGTTGCCCCAGAGAAGAGGCTTTATTCCTGGCTACATTACATGCAGGAGGCCTCCCTGGACCAGCCTGGACCAGCCTGCACCAGCCTGCACCAGCTGCATCTCCCCCCAAGTTGTGGGCTTAAAGCAGGCTGAAAAACAGGTGACACTGATGAAATAGCACACAACACATGTTGCCCCAGAGAAGAGGCTTTATTCCTGGCTACATTACATGCAGGAGGCCTCCCTGGACCAGCTGGACCAGCCTGCACCAGCCTGCACCAGCTGCATCTCCCCCCAAGTTGTGGGCTTAAAGCAGGCTGAAAAACAGGTGACACTGATGAAATAGCACACAACACATGTTGCCCCAGAGAAGAGGCTTTATTCCTGGCTACATTACATGCAGGAGGCCTCCCTGGAACAGCATCAACCAGCCTGCCCCATACTGCACATAACATCCCAAGTTGTGGGCTTAAAGCAGGCTGAAAAACAGGTGACACTGATGAAATAGCACACAACACATGTTGCCCCAGAGAAGAGGCTTTATTCCTGGCTACATTACATGCAGGAGGCCTCCCTGGACCAGCCTGCACCAGCCTGCACCAGCTGCATCTCCCCCCAAGTTGTGGGCTTAAAGCAGGCTGAAAAACAGGTGACACTGATGAAATAGCACACAACACATGTTACCCCGGAGAAGAGGCTTTATTCCTGGCTACATTACATGCAGAAGGCCTCACTGGAACAGCATCAACCAGCCTGCCCCATACTGCACATAACATCCCAAGTTGTGGGCTTAAAGCAGGCTGAAAAACAGGTGATACTGATGAAATAGCACACAACACATGTTGCCCCAGAGAAGAGGCTTTATTCCTGGCTACATTACATGCAGGAGGCCTCCCTGGACCAGCCTGGACCAGCCTGCACCAGCCTGCACCAGCTGCATCTCCCCCCAAGTTGTGGGCTTAAAGCAGGCTGAAAAACAGGTGACACTGATGAAATAGCACACAACACATGTTACCCCAGAGAAGAGGCTTCATTCCTGGCTACATTACATGCAGGAGGCCTCCCTGGAACAGCATCAACCAGCCTGCACCAGCTGCATCTCCCCCAAATATGTGGGCTTAAAGCAGGCTGAAAAACAGGTGATACTGATGAAATAGCACACAACACATGTTGCCCCAGAGAAGAGGCTTTATTCTGGCTACATTACATGCAGGAGGCCTCCCTGGACCAGCCTGGACCAGCCTGCACCAGCCTGCACCAGCTGCATCTCCCCCCAAGTTGTGGGCTTAAAGCAGGCTGAAAAACAGGTGACACTGATGAAATAGCACACAACACATGTTACCCCAGAGAAGAGGCTTCATTCCTGGCTACATTACATGCAGGAGGCCTCCCTGGAACAGCATCAACCAGCCTGCACCAGCTGCATCTCCCCCAAATATGTGGGCTTAAAGCAGGCTGAAAAACAGGTGATACTGATGAAATAGCACACAACACATGTTGCCCCAGAGAAGAGGCTTTATTCCTGGCTACATTACATGCAGGAGGCCTCCCTGGACCAGCCTGGACCAGCCTGCACCAGCCTGCACCAGCTGCATCTCCCCCCAAGTTGTGGGCTTAAAGCAGGCTGAAAAACAGGTGACACTGATGAAATAGCACACAACACATGTTGCCCCAGAGAAGAGGCTTTATTCCTGGCTACATTACATGCAGGAGGCTCTCCTGGACCAGCCTGGACCAGCCTGCACCAGCCTGCACCAGCTGCATCTCCCCCCAAGTTGTGGGCTTAAAGCAGGCTGAAAAACAGGTGACACTGATGAAATAGCACACAACACATGTTACCCCAGAGAAGAGGCTTCATTCCTGGCTACATTACATGCAGGAGGCCTCCCTGGAACAGCATCAACCAGCCTGCACCAGCTGCATCTCCCCCAAATATGTGGGCTTAAAGCAGGCTGAAAAACAGGTGATACTGATGAAATAGCACACAACACATGTTGCCCCAGAGAAGAGGCTTTATTCCTGGCTACATTACATGCAGGAGGCCTCCCTGGACCAGCCTGGACCAGCCTGCACCAGCCTGCACCAGCTGCATCTCCCCCCAAGTTGTGGGCTTAAAGCAGGCTGAAAAACAGGTGACACTGATGAAATAGCACACAACACATGTTGCCCCAGAGAAGAGGCTTTATTCCTGGCTACATTACATGCAGGAGGCCTCCCTGGACCAGCTGGACCAGCCTGCCACCAGCCTGCACCAGCTGCATCTCCCCCCAAGTTGTGGGCTTAAAGCAGGCTGAAAAACAGGTGACACTGATGAAATAGCACACAACACATGTTGCCCCAGAGAAGAGGCTTTATTCCTGGCTACATTACATGCAGGAGGCCTCCCTGGACCAGCCTGGACCAGCCTGCACCAGCCTGCACCAGCTGCATCTCCCCCCAAGTTGTGGGCTTAAAGCAGGCTGAAAAACAGGTGACACTGATGAAATAGCACACAACACATGTTGCCCCAGAGAAGAGGCTTTATTCCTGGCTACATTACATGCAGGAGGCCTCCCTGGAACAGCATCAACCAGCCTGCCCCATACTGCACATAACATCCCAAGTTGTGGGCTTAAAGCAGGCTGAAAAACAGGTGACACTGATGAAATAGCACACAACACATGTTGCCCCAGAGAAGAGGCTTTATTCCTGGCTACATTACATGCAGGAGGCCTCCTGGACCAGCCTGCACCAGCCTGCACCAGCTGCATCTCCCCCCAAGTTGTGGGCTTAAAGCAGGCTGAAAAACAGGTGACACTGATGAAATAGCACACAACACATGTTACCCCGGAGAAGAGGCTTTATTCCTGGCTACATTACATGCAGAAGGCCTCACTGGAACAGCATCAACCAGCCTGCCCCATACTGCACATAACATCCAAGTTGTGGGCTTAAAGCAGGCTGAAAAACAGGTGATACTGATGAAATAGCACACAACACATGTTGCCCCAGAGAAGAGGCTTTATTCCTGGCTACATTACATGCAGGAGGCCTCCCTGGACCAGCCTGGACCAGCCTGCACCAGCCTGCACCAGCTGCATCTCCCCCCAAGTTGTGGGCTTAAAGCAGGCTGAAAAACAGGTGACACTGATGAAATAGCACACAACACATGTTACCCCAGAGAAGAGGCTTCATTCCTGGCTACATTACATGCAGGAGGCCTCCCTGGAACAGCATCAACCAGCCTGCACCAGCTGCATCTCCCCAAATATGTGGGCTTAAAGCAGGCTGAAAAACAGGTGATACTGATGAAATAGCACACAACACATGTTGCCCCAGAGAAGAGGCTTTATTCCTGGCTACATTACATGCAGGAGGCCTCCCTGGACCAGCCTGGACCAGCCTGCACCAGCCTGCACCAGCTGCATCTCCCCCCAAGTTGTGGGCTTAAAGCAGGCTGAAAAACAGGTGACACTGATGAAATAGCACACAACACATGTTGCCCAGAGAAGAGGCTTTATTCCTGGCTACATTACATGCAGGAGGCCTCCCTGGACCAGCCTGGACCAGCCTGCACCAGCCTGCACCAGCTGCATCTCCCCCCAAGTTGTGGGCTTAAAGCAGGCTGAAAAACAGGTGACACTGATGAAATAGCACACAACACATGTTGCCCCAGAGAAGAGGCTTTATTCCTGGCTACATTACATGCAGGAGGCCTCCCTGGACCAGCCTGGACCAGCCTGCACCAGCCTGCACCAGCTGCATCTCCCCCCAAGTTGTGGGCTTAAAGCAGGCTGAAAAACAGGTGACACTGATGAAATAGCACACAACACATGTTGCCCCAGAGAAGAGGCTTTATTCCTGGCTACATTACATGCAGGAGGCCTCCCTGGAACAGCATCAACCAGCCTGCCCCATACTGCACATAACATCCCAAGTTGTGGGCTTAAAGCAGGCTGAAAAACAGGTGACACTGATGAAATAGCACACAACACATGTTGCCCCAGAGAAGAGGCTTTATTCCTGGCTACATTACATGCAGGAGGCCTCACTGGAACAGCATCAACCAGCTGCATCTCCCCCCAAGAGGTGGCTTAAAGCAGGCTGAAAAACAGGTGATACTGATTAAATAGCACACATCACACGTTACCCCAGAGAAGAGGCTTCATTCCTGGCTAAAGGGCCTCCACAACGCCTCCCTGGACCAGCCTGCACCAGCTGCATCTCCCCCCAAGAGGTGGGCTTAAAGCAGGCTGAAAAACAGGTGATACTGATGAAATAGCACACAACACATGTTACCCCAGAGAAGAGGCTTTATTCCTGGCTACATTACATGCAGGAGGCCTCCCTGGACCAGCCTGCACCAGCCTGCACCAGCTGCATCTCCCCCCAAGTTGTGGGCTTAAAGCAGGCTGAAAAACAGGTGACACTGATGAAATAGCACACAACACATGTTACCCCGGAGAAGAGGCTTTATTCCTGGCTACATTACATGCAGAAGGCCTCACTGGAACAGCATCAACCAGCCTGCCCCATACTGCACATAACATCCCAAGTTGTGGGCTTAAAGCAGGCTGAAAAACAGGTGATACTGATGAAATAGCACACAACACATGTTGCCCCAGAGAAGAGGCTTTATTCCTGGCTACATTACATGCAGGAGGCCTCCCTGGACCAGCCTGGACCAGCCTGCACCAGCCTGCACCAGCTGCATCTCCCCCCAAGTTGTGGGCTTAAAGCAGGCTGAAAAACAGGTGACACTGATGAAATAGCACACAACACATGTTACCCCGGAGAAGAGGCTTTATTCCTGGCTACATTACATGCAGAAGGCCTCACTGGAACAGCATCAACCAGCCTGCCCCATACTGCACATAACATCCCAAGTTGTGGCTTAAAGCAGGCTGAAAAACAGGTGATACTGATGAAATAGCACACAACACATGTTACCCCAGAGAAGAGGCTTTATTCCTGGCTAAAGGACCTCCACAACGCCTCCCTGGAACAGCATCAACCAGCCTGCTCCATACTGCACATAACATCCCAAGTTGTGGGCTTAAAGCAGGCTGAAAACAGGTGATACTGATGAAATAGCACACAACACACGTTACCCCAGAGAAGAGGCTTTATTCCTGGCTACATTACATGCAGGAGGCCTCCCTGGAACAGCATCAACCAGCCTGCCCCATACTGCACATAACATCCCAAGTTGTGGGCTTAAAGCAGGCTGAAAACAGGTGATACTGATGAAATAGCACACAACACATGTTACCCCAGAGAAGAGGCTTTATTCCTGGCTACATTACATGCAGGAGGCCTCACTGGAACAGCATCAACCAGCTGCATCTCCCCCCAAGAGGTGGGCTTAAAGCAGGCTGAAAAACAGGTGATACTGATGAAATAGCACACAACACACGTTACCCCAGAGAAGAGGCTTCATTCCTGGCTAAAGGGCCTCCACAACGCCTCCCTGGACCAGCCTGCACCAGCTGCATCTCCCCCCAAGAGGTGGGCTTAAAGCAGGCTGAAAAACAGGTGATACTGATGAAATAGCACACAACACATGTTACCCCAGAGAAGAGGCTTCATTCCTGGCTACATTACATGCAGGAGGCCTCCCTGGAACAGCATCAACCAGCCTGCACCAGCTGCATCTCCCCCAAATATGTGGGCTTAAAGCAGGCTGAAAAACAGGTGATACTGATGAAATAGCACACAACACATGTTGCCCCAGAGAAGAGGCTTTATTCCTGGCTACATTACATGCAGGAGGCCTCCCTGGACCAGCCTGGACCAGCCTGCACCAGCCTGCACCAGCTGCATCTCCCCCCAAGTTGTGGGCTTAAAGCAGGCTGAAAAACAGGTGACACTGATGAAATAGCACACAACACATGTTGCCCCAGAGAAGAGGCTTTATTCCTGGCTACATTACATGCAGGAGGCCTCCCTGGACCAGCCTGGACCAGCCTGCACCAGCCTGCACCAGCTGCATCTCCCCCCAAGTTGTGGGCTTAAAGCAGGCTGAAAAACAGGTGACACTGATGAAATAGCACACAACACATGTTGCCCCAGAGAAGAGGCTTTATTCCTGGCTACATTACATGCAGGAGGCCTCCCTGGACCAGCCTGGACCAGCCTGCACCAGCCTGCACCAGCTGCATCTCCCCCCAAGTTGTGGGCTTAAAGCAGGCTGAAAAACAGGTGACACTGATGAAATAGCACACAACACATGTTGCCCCAGAGAAGAGGCTTTATTCCTGGCTACATTACATGCAGGAGGCCTCCCTGGAACAGCATCAACCAGCCTGCCCCATACTGCACATAACATCCCCAAGTTGTGGGCTTAAAGCAGGCTGAAAAACAGGTGACACTGATGAAATAGCACACAACACATGTTGCCCCAGAGAAGAGGCTTTATTCCTGGCTACATTACATGCAGGAGGCCTCCCTGGACCAGCCTGCACCAGCCTGCACCAGCTGCATCTCCCCCCAAGTTGTGGGCTTAAAGCAGGCTGAAAAACAGGTGACACTGATGAAATAGCACACAACACATGTTACCCCCGGAGAAGAGGCTTTATTCCTGGCTACATTACATGCAGAAGGCCTCACTGGAACAGCATCAACCAGCCTGCCCCATACTGCACATAACATCCCAAGTTGTGGGCTTAAAGCAGGCTGAAAAACAGGTGATACTGATGAAATAGCACACAACACATGTTGCCCCAGAGAAGAGGCTTTATTCCTGGCTACATTACATGCAGGAGGCCTCCCTGGACCAGCCTGGACCAGCCTGCACCAGCCTGCACCAGCTGCATCTCCCCCAAGTTGTGGGCTTAAAGCAGGCTGAAAAACAGGTGACACTGATGAAATAGCACACAACACATGTTACCCCAGAGAAGAGGCTTCATTCCTGGCTACATTACATGCAGGAGGCCTCCCTGGAACAGCATCAACCAGCCTGCACCAGCTGCATCTCCCCCAAATATGTGGGCTTAAAGCAGGCTGAAAAACAGGTGATACTGATGAAATAGCACACAACACATGTTGCCCCAGAGAAGAGGCTTTATTCCTGGCTACATTACATGCAGGAGGCCTCCTGGACCAGCCTGGACCAGCCTGCACCAGCCTGCACCAGCTGCATCTCCCCCAAGTTGTGGGCTTAAAGCAGGCTGAAAAACAGGTGACACTGATGAAATAGCACACAACACATGTTACCCCAGAGAAGAGGCTTCATTCCTGGCTACATTACATGCAGGAGGCCTCCCTGGAACAGCATCAACCAGCCTGCACCAGCTGCATCTCCCCCAAATATGTGGGCTTAAAGCAGGCTGAAAAACAGGTGATACTGATGAAATAGCACACAACACATGTTGCCCCAGAGAAGAGGCTTTATTCCTGGCTACATTACATGCAGGAGGCCTCCCTGGACCAGCCTGGACAGCCTGCACCAGCCTGCACCAGCTGCATCTCCCCCCAAGTTGTGGGCTTAAAGCAGGCTGAAAAACAGGTGACACTGATGAAATAGCACACAACACATGTTGCCCCAGAGAAGAGGCTTTATTCCTGGCTACATTACATGCAGGAGGCTCCCTGGACCAGCCTGGACCAGCCTGCACCAGCCTGCACCAGCTGCATCTCCCCCCAAGTTGTGGGCTTAAAGCAGGCTGAAAAACAGGTGACACTGATGAAATAGCACACAACACATGTTACCCCAGAGAAGAGGCTTCATTCCTGGCTACATTACATGCAGGAGGCCTCCTGGAACAGCATCAACCAGCCTGCACCAGCTGCATCTCCCCCAAATATGTGGGCTTAAAGCAGGCTGAAAAACAGGTGATACTGATGAAATAGCACACAACACATGTTGCCCCAGAGAAGAGGCTTTATTCCTGGCTACATTACATGCAGGAGGCCTCCCTGGACCAGCCTGGACCAGCCTGCACCAGCCTGCACCAGCTGCATCTCCCCCCAAGTTGTGGGCTTAAAGCAGGCTGAAAAACAGGTGACACTGATGAAATAGCACACAACACATGTTGCCCCCAGAGAAGAGGCTTTATTCCTGGCTACATTACATGCAGGAGGCCTCCCTGGACCAGCCTGGACCAGCCTGCACCAGCCTGCACCAGCTGCATCTCCCCCCAAGTTGTGGGCTTAAAGCAGGCTGAAAAACAGGTGACACTGATGAAATAGCACACAACACATGTTGCCCCAGAGAAGAGGCTTTATTCCTGGCTACATTACATGCAGGAGGCCTCCCTGGACCAGCCTGGACCAGCCTGCACCAGCCTGCACCAGCTGCATCTCCCCCCAAGTTGTGGGCTTAAAGCAGGCTGAAAAACAGGTGACACTGATGAAATAGCACACAACACATGTTGCCCCAGAGAAGAGGCTTTATTCCTGGCTACATTACATGCAGGAGGCCTCCCTGGAACAGCATCAACCAGCCTGCCCCATACTGCACATAACATCCCAAGTTGTGGGCTTAAAGCAGGCTGAAAAACAGGTGACACTGATGAAATAGCACACAACACATGTTGCCCCAGAGAAGAGGCTTTATTCCTGGCTACATTACATGCAGGAGGCCTCCCTGACCAGCCTGCACCAGCCTGCACCAGCTGCATCTCCCCCCAAGTTGTGGGCTTAAAGCAGGCTGAAAAAACAGGTGACACTGATGAAATAGCACACAACACATGTTACCCCGGAGAAGAGGCTTTATTCCTGGCTACATTACATGCAGAAGGCCTCACTGGAACAGCATCAACCAGCCTGCCCCATACTGCACATAACATCCCAAGTTGTGGGCTTAAAGCAGGCTGAAAAACAGGTGATACTGATGAAATAGCACACAACACATGTTGCCCCAGAGAAGAGGCTTTATTCCTGGCTACATTACATGCAGGAGGCCTCCCTGGACCAGCCTGGACCAGCCTGCACCAGCCTGCACCAGCTGCATCTCCCCCCAAGTTGTGGGCTTAAAGCAGGCTGAAAAACAGGTGACACTGATGAAATAGCACACAACACATGTTACCCCAGAGAAGAGGCTTCATTCCTGGCTACATTACATGCAGGAGGCCTCCCTGGAACAGCATCAACCAGCCTGCACCAGCTGCATCTCCCCCAAATATGTGGGCTTAAAGCAGGCTGAAAAACAGGTGATACTGATGAAATAGCACACAACACATGTTGCCCCAGAGAAGAGGCTTTATTCCTGGCTACATTACATGCAGGAGGCCTCCCTGGACCAGCCTGGACCAGCCTGCACCAGCCTGCACCAGCTGCATCTCCCCCCAAGTTGTGGGCTTAAAGCAGGCTGAAAAACAGGTGACACTGATGAAATAGCACACAACACATGTTGCCCCAGAGAAGAGGCTTTATTCCTGGCTACATTACATGCAGGAGGCCTCCCTGGACCAGCCTGGACCAGCCTGCACCAGCCTGCACCAGCTGCATCTCCCCCCAAGTTGTGGGCTTAAAGCAGGCTGAAAAACAGGTGACACTGATGAAATAGCACACAACACATGTTGCCCCAGAGAAGAGGCTTTATTCCTGGCTACATTACATGCAGGAGGCCTCCCTGGACCAGCCTGGACCAGCCTGCACCAGCCTGCACCAGCTGCATCTCCCCCCAAGTTGTGGGCTTAAAGCAGGCTGAAAAACAGGTGACACTGATGAAATAGCACACAACACATGTTGCCCCAGAGAAGAGGCTTTATTCCTGGCTACATTACATGCAGGAGGCCTCCCTGGAACAGCATCAACCAGCCTGCCCCATACTGCACATAACATCCCAAGTTGTGGGCTTAAAGCAGGCTGAAAAACAGGTGACACTGATGAAATAGCACACAACACATGTTGCCCCAGAGAAGAGGCTTTATTCCTGGCTACATTACATGCAGGAGGCCTCACTGGAACAGCATCAACCAGCTGCATCTCCCCCCAAGAGGTGGGCTTAAAGCAGGCTGAAAAACAGGTGATACTGATTAAATAGCACACATCACACGTTACCCCAGAGAAGAGGCTTCATTCCTGGCTAAAGGGCCTCCACAACGCCTCCCTGGACCAGCCTGCACCAGCTGCATCTCCCCCCAAGAGGTGGGCTTAAAGCAGGCTGAAAAACAGGTGATACTGATGAAATAGCACACAACACATGTTACCCCAGAGAAGAGGCTTTATTCCTGGCTACATTACATGCAGAGGCCTCCCTGGACCAGCCTGCACCAGCCTGCACCAGCTGCATCTCCCCCCAAGTTGTGGGCTTAAAGCAGGCTGAAAAACAGGTGACACTGATGAAATAGCACACAACACATGTTACCCCGGAGAAGAGGCTTTATTCCTGGCTACATTACATGCAGAAGGCCTCACTGGAACAGCATCAACCAGCCTGCCCCATACTGCACATAACATCCCAAGTTGTGGGCTTAAAGCAGGCTGAAAAACAGGTGATACTGATGAAATAGCACACAACACATGTTGCCCCAGAGAAGAGGCTTTATTCCTGGCTACATTACATGCAGGAGGCCTCCCTGGACCAGCCTGGACCAGCCTGCACCAGCCTGCACCAGCTGCATCTCCCCCCAAGTTGTGGGCTTAAAGCAGGCTGAAAAACAGGTGACACTGATGAAATAGCACACAACACATGTTACCCCGGAGAAGAGGCTTTATTCCTGGCTACATTACATGCAGAAGGCCTCACTGGAACAGCATCAACCAGCCTGCCCCATACTGCACATAACATCCCAAGTTGTGGGCTTAAAGCAGGCTGAAAAACAGGTGATACTGATGAAATAGCACACAACACATGTTACCCCAGAGAAGAGGCTTTATTCCTGGCTAAAGGACCTCCACAACGCCTCCCTGGAACAGCATCAACCAGCCTGCTCCATACTGCACATAACATCCCAAGTTGTGGGCTTAAAGCAGGCTGAAAACAGGTGATACTGATGAAATAGCACACAACACACGTTACCCCAGAGAAGAGGCTTTATTCCTGGCTACATTACATGCAGGAGGCCTCCCTGGAACAGCATCAACCAGCCTGCCGCCATACTGCACATAACATCCCAAGTTGTGGGCTTAAAGCAGGCTGAAAACAGGTGATACTGATGAAATAGCACACAACACATGTTACCCCCAGAGAAGAGGCTTTATTCCTGGCTACATTACATGCAGGAGGCCTCACTGGAACAGCATCAACCAGCTGCATCTCCCCCCAAGAGGTGGGCTTAAAGCAGGCTGAAAAACAGGTGATACTGATGAAATAGCACACAACACACGTTACCCCAGAGAAGAGGCTTCATTCCTGGCTAAAGGGCCTCCACAACGCCTCCCTGGACCAGCCTGCACCAGCTGCATCTCCCCCCAAGAGGTGGGCTTAAAGCAGGCTGAAAAACAGGTGATACTGATGAAATAGCACACAACACATGTTACCCCAGAGAAGAGGCTTCATTCCTGGCTACATTACATGCAGGAGGCCTCCCTGGAACAGCATCAACCAGCCTGCACCAGCTGCATCTCCCCCAAATATGTGGCTTAAAGCAGGCTGAAAAACAGGTGATACTGATGAAATAGCACACAACACATGTTGCCCCAGAGAAGAGGCTTTATTCCTGGCTACATTACATGCAGGAGGCCTCCCTGGACCAGCCTGGACCAGCCTGCACCAGCCTGCACCAGCTGCATCTCCCCCCAAGTTGTGGGCTTAAAGCAGGCTGAAAAACAGGTGACACTGATGAAATAGCACACAACACATGTTGCCCCAGAGAAGAGGCTTTATTCCTGGCTACATTACATGCAGGAGGCCTCCCTGGACCAGCCTGGACCAGCCTGCACCAGCCTGCACCAGCTGCATCTCCCCCCAAGTTGTGGGCTTAAAGCAGGCTGAAAAACAGGTGACACTGATGAAATAGCACACAACACATGTTGCCCCAGAGAAGAGGCTTTATTCCTGGCTACATTACATGCAGGAGGCTCCCTGGACCAGCCTGGACCAGCCTGCACCAGCCTGCACCAGCTGCATCTCCCCCCAAGTTGTGGGCTTAAAGCAGGCTGAAAAAACAGGTGACACTGATGAAATAGCACACAACACATGTTGCCCCAGAGAAGAGGCTTTATTCCTGGCTACATTACATGCAGGAGGCCTCCCTGGAACAGCATCAACCAGCCTGCCCCATACTGCACATAACATCCCAAGTTGTGGCTTAAAGCAGGCTGAAAAACAGGTGACACTGATGAAATAGCACACAACACATGTTGCCCCAGAGAAGAGGCTTTATTCCTGGCTACATTACATGCAGGAGGCCTCCCTGGACCAGCCTGCACCAGCCTGCACCAGCTGCATCTCCCCCCAAGTTGTGGGCTTAAAGCAGGCTGAAAAACAGGTGACACTGATGAAATAGCACACAACACATGTTACCCCGGAGAAGAGGCTTTATTCCTGGCTACATTACATGCAGAAGGCCTCACTGGAACAGCATCAACCAGCTGCCCCATACTGCACATAACATCCCAAGTTGTGGGCTTAAAGCAGGCTGAAAAACAGGTGATACTGATGAAATAGCACACAACACATGTTGCCCCAGAGAAGAGGCTTTATTCCTGGCTACATTACATGCAGGAGGCCTCCCTGGACCAGCCTGGACCAGCCTGCACCAGCCTGCACCAGCTGCATCTCCCCCCAAGTTGTGGGCTTAAAGCAGGCTGAAAAACAGGTGACACTGATGAAATAGCACACAACACATGTTACCCCAGAGAAGAGGCTTCATTCCTGGCTACATTACATGCAGGAGGCCTCCCTGGAACAGCATCAACCAGCCTGCACCAGCTGCATCTCCCCCAAATATGTGGGCTTAAAGCAGGCTGAAAAACAGGTGATACTGATGAAATAGCACACAACACATGTTGCCCAGAGAAGAGGCTTTATTCCTGGCTACATTACATGCAGGAGGCCTCCCTGGACCAGCCTGGACCAGCCTGCACCAGCCTGCACCAGCTGCATCTCCCCCCAAGTTGTGGGCTTAAAGCAGGCTGAAAAACAGGTGACACTGATGAAATAGCACACAACACATGTTACCCCAGAGAAGAGGCTTCATTCCTGGCTACATTACATGCAGGAGGCCTCCCTGGAACAGCATCAACCAGCCTGCACCAGCTGCATCTCCCCCAAATATGTGGGCTTAAAGCAGGCTGAAAAACAGGTGATACTGATGAAATAGCACACAACACATGTTGCCCCAGAGAAGAGGCTTTATTCCTGGCTACATTACATGCAGGAGGCCTCCCTGGACCAGCCTGGACCAGCCTGCACCAGCCTGCACCAGCTGCATCTCCCCCCAAGTTGTGGGCTTAAAGCAGGCTGAAAAACAGGTGACACTGATGAAATAGCACACAACACATGTTGCCCCAGAGAAGAGGCTTTATTCCTGGCTACATTACATGCAGGAGGCCTCCCTGGACCAGCCTGGACCAGCCTGCACCAGCCTGCACCAGCTGCATCTCCCCCCAAGTTGTGGGCTTAAAGCAGGCTGAAAAACAGGTGACACTGATGAAATAGCACACAACACATGTTACCCCAGAGAAGAGGCTTCATTCTGGCTACATTACATGCAGGAGGCCTCCCTGGAACAGCATCAACCAGCCTGCACCAGCTGCATCTCCCCCAAATATGTGGGCTTAAAGCAGGCTGAAAAACAGGTGATACTGATGAAATAGCACACAACACATGTTGCCCCAGAGAAGAGGCTTTATTCCTGGCTACATTACATGCAGGAGGCCTCCCTGGACCAGCCTGGACCAGCCTGCACCAGCCTGCACCAGCTGCATCTCCCCCCAAGTTGTGGGCTTAAAGCAGGCTGAAAAACAGGTGACACTGATGAAATAGCACACAACACATGTTGCCCCAGAGAAGAGGCTTTATTCCTGGCTACATTACATGCAGGAGGCCTCCCTGGACCAGCCTGGACCAGCCTGCACCAGCCTGCACCAGCTGCATCTCCCCCCAAGTTGTGGGCTTAAAGCAGGCTGAAAAAACAGGTGACACTGATGAAATAGCACACAACACATGTTGCCCCAGAGAAGAGGCTTTATTCCTGGCTACATTACATGCAGGAGCCTCCCTGGACCAGCCTGGACCAGCCTGCACCAGCCTGCACCAGCTGCATCTCCCCCCAAGTTGTGGGCTTAAAGCAGGCTGAAAAACAGGTGACACTGATGAAATAGCACACAACACATGTTGCCCCAGAGAAGAGGCTTTATTCCTGGCTACATTACATGCAGGAGGCCTCCCTGGAACAGCATCAACCAGCCTGCCCCATACTGCACATAACATCCCAAGTTGTGGGCTTAAAGCAGGCTGAAAAACAGGTGACACTGATGAAATAGCACACAACACATGTTGCCCCAGAGAAGAGGCTTTATTCCTGGCTACATTACATGCAGGAGGCCTCCCTGGACCAGCCTGCACCAGCCTGCACCAGCTGCATCTCCCCCCAAGTTGTGGGCTTAAAGCAGGCTGAAAAACAGGTGACACTGATGAAATAGCACACAACACATGTTACCCCGGAGAAGAGGCTTTATTCCTGGCTACATTACATGCAGAAGGCCTCACTGGAACAGCATCAACCAGCCTGCCCCATACTGCACATAACATCCCAAGTTGTGGGCTTAAAGCAGGCTGAAAAACAGGTGATACTGATGAAATAGCACACAACACATGTTGCCCCAGAGAAGAGGCTTTATTCCTGGCTACATTACATGCAGGAGGCCTCCCTGGACCAGCCTGGACCAGCCTGCACCAGCCTGCACCAGCTGCATCTCCCCCCAAGTTGTGGGCTTAAAGCAGGCTGAAAAACAGGTGACACTGATGAAATAGCACACAACACATGTTACCCCAGAGAAGAGGCTTCATTCCTGGCTACATTACATGCAGGAGGCCTCCCTGGA